>OW387026.1:48176665-48411665 GCA_936439885.1 Nowickia ferox
ACAAACCAAAAAAACATAGATGTGAGTTTAAAATAAATAAATTTAATTAAGTTATGAATAGTATAAAAAATAAAAATAATAAGAAAATATCGGGATGCCTTCAAAAACAAGATTTTGAATGAGTCGAATATATGTAAGTATGTATGCTTATGTGTATGTATGTATATACGTGCGTATGATACGTATGCATGTGTGAACAGTGATACCAACTTTTTCAGAGCAAAAATCACTAAATGCAATAAGTATATTTGTACGCACATAGATATACTTTTATTTTATTTATTTATTTATTTTCAATACAGGGAAAGCCCACATGGTCAATTATATATGATTGAATAAGTAAAAATTAGAAACTTGAGTTAACTACAATTTTAAATTTGCTACATTACATATGTTTTTGTAATAATTTCAATTATTTCAACCCATATTTCGAATATGAGTAGGAAAATAATTTAAGTTCATTTAGCAAGACACTCCAATTATTCTGTATTATTTTAACAAAAGAGTGATCAACGAGAGACATACGGCCTAAAAGAACAGATATTTGAATGTTGCGGGTAGAATTTATGAATGAAAATAAGTTAACCAATTGTAATGGGCTATTTGATTCAATAACTTTGTAAACATGAAGTAGAACACGTAGGCTTATATAATCCTTAAAGCTTCATTTTAGAAACAACTGAATTTTATTTACAGGATAAAGATTTCAATTAAAATTTGATTTGTACTCTTTTATATAACTGCATAAATTAAATCATTCCGTATAGACGCAATGTCAAAACATTTGAATAAAATCTACGTGAAAATGTTTTAGGATTTTGGTCGATATCGAAATTGGTTCCCTCAGTTGTTAGTGCTTTCAAATCAGAATTCTGTTGCTGGGATTATTGTAATTAAGTTATTTTATAGCGTGTATGGTATCCTCTGTAATATCTAGAAATATGTTATTTTCTCTCACTGTGAAATAGAAAATTTTTCTTCCTCTGTATTTTACACAGCTGAATTAACATTCTGCAAAGGAAACTTTGCGTGTCTAAAAGGAGTGCAATCAGATAGTTTTTGAAAAGTGGAAAATTCTTATTTGGTATTTTATATAAAGCCACCAGACTATCACAAATTAATATTTAGTAGATTTGTAAAACACACTACAGGCACTAAAATCAAAGGTGAAAAAGCATTAATTTTGTGCCTTTTTTAAAAAAGCACCAAGTTGAAAAATTCCGCACTGTTATGAATTAAAAAGCACTAAATCTATTGCGAAAAGCACTAAATCTAAGGCAAAAAGCACTAAATTGGCACGATGCACGAATGAAACGTGTAAACAGCAAGATTCATAAACATGATTCAGAGAGGGAAGCAGGTGATTCAACTCGTCGTCTGAACATGGTATTATTACTTTGAATTCGGTAATAAAACAATTATATACACTTAATATGATAAGTTCTTTATTTGTTTTTGTAATAAAACTAGTTATTTCACACAAAAAAACATTAAAATTCACAAATTTGTAGACTCCTGAACATTCTTCGTGATTTACTTTTCCTTTTTAGTAGCATAGTGTCCACACCTGATGATTTTGTATTATAACTCGTAATATGACGCCGGCAGAGCAACTGTCATTTTTTCATTAATATCAACACGTTGATGATTTTATATCATGATGAATCAAACAAATATTTGAAAAATACTTGCCAAAAATATCTAATTTTCATGTTGTTTAATTTTTTGGTCACAAATAATTGTTGTGCCCTCTTTTTTAAACGAAAATTGTTTAATAAATAAACGTTAAATGCACAGTAACACATAAAGTGACATTTGATATCAAGATGAATTCATCAGGCCGTGAGGTCTGATGATTATATCATAACGCTGCTATAATATTAATAAATACGTGATGAATTTTCATCATGATATCAATTTGACATTCATCATGATATAAATTCCTCAGGTGTGGACACTATGTAGTGGTCAGCTGATATTGTTTATCAAAAAGACGTTTGATTTAATTTATTTAACTAAATTCAGCATTAAGAATAAAACTTGATCAAATTTGTTAAATGTATTCAAAAATTATGAATATCGATTGGTTAATATTTAATATACAATTGTTAAAAATAAGTGCATGTGACAATAATAAGTATTAAATAAATGTGGCAGCACAATAAAAGCTGTTTGCTCGTTAGAACAATGAAAATCACTACTAAAAATTAAAAATCTCGTGAAATTTTAGAGCACCCAAAAATCACTTGCGTGATTTCAAAATCGTTCATGATTTTAAATCACCGTGATTTCAGAACATACCTTATACTTTTGCCCATACATTAGATTTTTTATTTTCTTCTTTTTGTTTCCGTTTTTTGAGCAATGTATGTTTTATCATAAATACTTCCTACATTAGATCACATTTTATTTATTTTTACCACAGCTTTTTCGTTTCAGTCGCAATTTTCACCTTGATATAAAGTGAAAGTATTTTTAACGATAAACGGAATTAACGCGATTAAACAAAAGAAAAATCAAGCATTGATTTATTTAAAAATTCAAATGTTTTATTTTCATTTCGTACCCAAGTTCGATGATATGTACTTTTGACTTGTGGAAATCATACACTTGTACATATGTAAATTAACCTAACAAATCATAATAAATCAAAAATCCGATTTTGAATTCTTCGATGATACGTACTTTTGGATTTTCGACTACGATATATACATATATATTTTTATACATTCATATAATAAAAATATATGGCTGAAAGACAAAATTCGAGTTTGTCTTATATGCATAATATTCAACAGAATACACATAATTTATTTGATCGGCATATTTTATTAAGTATTTTTTAAATTGGCTTTATTTTCCATATGGAAAATATTTATATGATTAACTATTTGTTTCTTGGTGTAACATAAAATCTTTAACAAAAAGAACCAAGCGTATGTACTCGTATAGTAAAAGCTACCTAAACATTGGAATGGACTAAACCACCGGAGCCACCAGTAATATTAGCACTAACTGGAGTCGAAATTGATGAACCTGTACGTATAACTCCTCCGCTACTGCCTCCATCATGGCTTCCACTATGGCCAACAGCAGCTCTTACTACACTACTCGATAAATTTGCACTATTTGTTGCTGAGGTCACTGCTTCTAACTTTAGCCTCATTTCTTCTTTACGAGCTTGCACGGTGAGTAATTCATCGCTGAGATCATTGCATAGTCGCAATAAGAGATTATTTTGTTCACGCAAATGACGTAGCACTTCAATCATATTTTTGTTGTTGTGTTCTTCTTTAAATGAAACATGACGCAGTGTTTCGCTTATTGCATTCACTCTTTTCTCATACAGTTCGGAATTTGGCAATGAAGTTTCCACAGTCATCGCTGTTGCAGCAACTGAGCCAAAAGGCGTTGGTATCGCAACCGGACCCATAGATGGAATTCCACTTATAGTCGCACTAGCAGGCAATAGTGTTGGCGATTGAAAGTTTCGTGAAGTATTTGGTTTACGATATACTTCAAAAGCGGAAATTCTTTGATATGATTGCAATGATGCCCGAATTGGTGGCATTATCTCTGATGTTGTTTGAATATAACGACCAGTTAAGTTTTCAGGTGACAAGGAACGCATTTGTTGTGACTGCTGGTTGTTCTAGATTATTGGAAAAAATTTATATATGCAAATATTTAAATTGAGTATATATACGTAAATTTAAAACTATATATTAGTGCATAATTAAAAAAAAGAAGAATTTAAAACATAAAGGGTGATAGTTAACAAACATCTTTAATTTGACGACCCTGTGCGCTAGCCAATTCCTGCCAAAAAGGATTTTGTTTTTTAATTTTGGTAAATTTTTGTTATCACTTCAAAAGGCACAACTCATATCTTAATTTGGCTCTTGAATAGCTATGTTACTGTTAATACTGGAGAAAGTGCACAACCATTTTCTTGTAATTATGTATATGGTTATTGAAATTGAATTTTTAAATATGAAATTAAAGTAAGCTATAATTTTTCTTTCAAAGTTTTCTCTGTAAATTATCACGTTATTTTTAAACCGTGTAAGTAATTAAACATTCCATGTGATGTACAAAAACTAGTTGCGGAACTCAACCCGAAGAAAGCTCCGGGTATTGATGGAATTAGCACCCATATGCTGATGAAGTTCCATCGTATTACAATTATAATCCTGTTATTCATTTCTGTTGCCATTTTACTACTGGAGTATTATTAACACATTTGGAAGCTTGCCAAAAAGGTCAAAAGGATTCCAAAGCCGGGCAAAGATTTTACCAAGCCTGATTCATATAGGCAAATAAGTTTACTGGCAACAATGTCAAAGCTCTTCGAAAAGCTACTCATGATAAAATTGTCCCCACTTCTAAAAAATAATATGTGCATACCGGACCATCAATTTGGTTTTAGAAGTCAGCATAGCATCATTGAACAAACGCTTAGATTGGTTCAATTCATCAGAAGAACGTTTGAAGAAAAGAAGTATTGTTCTGCCCTCTTTATTGATGTTTCTCAAGCACTTGATAGTGTATGGCATGAAGGCTTAATTTTAAAATTAAGCACATATCTACCATAAACATTCGAAATCCCTGGGGCCAGTTTTGTATTTGATTTATATTGTCATATGCCTGTGAGCAGTAATATACACCTATCTACATTTACCGATGATACAGCCTGCCTAAGTATGCACGAAACCCCTTACAAGGCATCCCGATATCTTCAGGAACATATTACCCAGCTGGAACTATCGTTAAACATATGGAGAATTAAAGTAAACGAACAAAAGTGTGGTCAGGTAGCATTTACCTTACGAAGGATGCTTGTTCCCCCTTCGAATCAACAACCAAAGTTTTCCTCATCACTCACATGTGAAATATCTTGCTTACATATAAACACCACAATGACTCTAAGCTAACACAAATAAAACTAAAATTAAATCAGATACATTGGCTGATTGGTAGAAATTAAACACTCACAGCCTTATTCATAAAATATATTTCAGGTTTATTAAGCGCTTATTTGACTTATTTAGGGAAATTTGTCAAATAAACCTGTAATAAACCTAAAATATTTTTTATGAATTAGACCGTCAGTCTAGATGGTAAGCTTTTAATATACAAGTCGCTTTTGAAACCAATATGGTGCTACGGAATTCAGCTATGGGAAACTGCAATAGCTTCCAATGTAGGGAGAATCCAACGAAGGCAGAATAAGATTTTAAAGCTAATAACATCGGCTCCATGGTACATCAAAAAATCAAATTTACATCGTGATTTAAATATGTCACTAGTGACTGAAGAAATTGCAATATACGCAGGCAAATATTTACTAAAACTCGAGTCCCATCCTGATCCCCTTGCTCGTAACATCTTGAATTTTACTGGACACATCCGCTTAAAAAAGAGACACTACGACTCTAATACTCAACACTCGAGATGAAACAGCTTAAAAATATTCTTGAGCTTAATACGACATATGTATTATTGATTACTAACACTTAGTTTATGCTTGACACTGGTTGAGCCTAATTATTATATCTAAATTTTAAGATTCGAATACTTATTGTTAGTTAATTTGTTTGAAGATACAATAAATAAACAAGCATGTAAAAAAAACTTATGACGAAGGAGACTTAGATACAAGTAATAATTCTGAACTAACAGTAATATACAAATAGTGATGTGATGGATCATTTGGATTTTCAGAATATAGACAGCCGAGTGCAAAGGCACACTTTTTTCTTTAAGAACCTTCCTTATATACAAGGTTGGCAAACGGTATCGTAAAAATACCGATACCGATTCAAATACCGCTAAAATTAGGTACCGGTATCGTTAGCGATACCGAAATTCATTTCGGGTAGAAAATACCGGTATCCAGAATACCGTTTATGTCTGTACGGATATACCGATTCCCACCAGAAATAATATTGCAAAAATATATTTCTTTTATGAGCACGCTTTTGTTCTCTTTTAGGAACGAAAAACATGTGCCTAGACATACCATATTCCTGTTTTTGGAAAGAACAAAGCAAGTGTAAGCCACAGTTATTTGAAATCGCGAAAGTTATATTGGCTGTTCCAGCTAAACAAGTTTTTGTAGAAAGGATGTAATGTATATAGTGAATTATTACCATAATAGACTTGAAGGTGATAGTCTAAATGCGGTTGTTCTCATCGAAACTATTGCGGAGATTTAAAATGTTGAAGAGTGCTTCTTTATTATGTGTACATACTAGTAATGCACCAAATGTCAGTTTTTCATATTCGCGAATACGAATATTATACTGAAAGATATTAGACATTTAATTTGGGCTCTATTTACGTCTGCAAAATGAAATATGAAAAATTTTCTATGAAAAAGAATGTTCGCCTACATTAAAGTTAAGCATATACTAAAGGCTTTAGTAAACACAAAAAACACAAATAAATTGAATTAAATGGATTCCTAAATAGTATGATAATTTTCATTTTTAATTTTTTGCAGAAAAGTCACTTTATCAAACTGCTTAGATGGTTTTCCTTTCCTCATCTCTTCTAATTTACATATTTTAATTTCTTAATATACATAAAAAGCTTATTTTCATATCAAAATACAACATATATTACTAATAAATGTACAAAATATATAGAAGGAAATGGTTATGGACAATAAAGTGTCCTTCCCAAAAATATATTTTTCCATGGATATGACAATATCAAAATATTAAGTTTTAAAATTTTTGTTGCCCCACTTGAAGCTACAACGTATACGTTTTGGGCGATGTAGTAACGGAAACTTTCTTGGGATATTACTTTATTTTTTATGCATCCGAACCTAAGAAAATATTTATATAAAACAACAAGAAAGTGTACATGGGAACTAGATCTAATTTAGAGGTATTTAAAATAATATTTAATTAATTTTGATATGGACAAATTATTTTGAACAAATATTATCTATTAAAAATGGCCTTCAAAAAGTACCAAAAAAATAAGAAAATAAAAATCAGATAAGTAGTTTAATTACCTTTTTTCTGGATTAACGGGTCTGTATAAATTTAAAAGAAAAATTCGCTCTTCGGAGGCAGTGGTCGTACAGACCTTAATAAAACAAATTTGAAAAAATTAGGATTATTAATAAGCAACAACAATAAATCATATTCCTGTTTTTGGTAATGGACATCATTTTGAGTCATTCGATCTCCCAATATACCCCAACATTGCATGCTTAAGGTCGTCCCAAAATATTTTTTACCATGCCAAACTTTATTGATCCAAAATATGGTATGCATTTTTTTTAAATGATTTCACTGCACGTTTTAGATTTACTTAAAGGTCGAACAAATATTCAATGGTGTTGGTATTACACACTTAGGGCCAAATTTACAGTCATTAGTTAATTATTAGTAAACTAAAATGTTAACTATTGTTTAACTAATACTTCATATTCACAGTTTATTGTTTAACTAAAGTTCTTAATATGGGCAAAGAATGGTAACCCTATCAAATTATTAAGTATCGCTATTGGCAGCTCTAGTATAGCATATGGTTTTTGTTTACATTTGTTATATTCTTTCTTAAAAATGGACAAAACAGTGCCTGCTCCTCCAAATTTACCGTACATGATATTAAATTAGTGCTGAAATTTTTTCGGAAAAACCAATATATAATATAAAAAAAAAGAATTATTTTTTTCGAGCTTCATTTGTTTCTATATTTATGGTTTGATCAAATCAAATTACATGTGATAATTATTAATGAACAAATAACACCAAAGTTAGTTGTAAATATTCTGATAAAAACACATAGTTGAACGGAACAACTAGCTGTTTTCGAAGGGCACTAAGCCTCTATCATCAGCGTTCTTTTGTGTTTGGTCCACTGTGTGTGGTGTCAGTTGATGTAGATTTCTGCTTTATATACTCAGCCATTATTGCAAATGGAATATGTGAATTGTTTTGATTCATCGTATTACAATTTGCTGAAAGCTTTTTGTAATGAAAGCCCATTTTTACCATCTCTAAATGTACAACAGTCTTGCCATTGTCGTTTGTTCTTTACTAACTATTCACATGTTACTTAATTTGCTTATTTTTTGTTCTACTTAAGACAAACTTTTGGTATTTGAAAGCAGCATATTCAAACTATTATATGTTTTAGTGCCGATATTAACATTTTCATATTATACGTTTTCTTAGTCTTTTTTACTGGTTCACGATTAAGATTTTTTATGGCGTTTTGAACTAGCTGAACGAAAAACTATTTTTCTGCAGAATTTTCTTAATCTTCTTTATATTCTCTTTATGATACATATTATCACTAATTTTTAGGACCATTCTAGCAAAATTTTGGGCCGTGTTAATTTTAACGTGTAGGATGGTTTGCAAACCTGTTAATTAAGCGGCCCGAGGCAGTTGGCTTTTGATACCAATCTATTGTTACCATATTTTGTTTCCGAATTACCAGCGTGTCTAAGTACGGTAGCTTTCCATTTTGTTCTAATTCTTTCGTGAATTGTATGTGTCTATGGAAACTGTTTAAGCCCTTTAACGTTTCTTCTGCCATATTTAGTTTGGTTATACAGAAAAGATCGTCGACGTATTTGCTTAAATATCTCGGTTTGCATTCTAGATTTTGGATAATAGTATCTAACAATTCATCAACTACTATGTCCGCTATCACTGGAGATGCTGGCGAGCCCATAGGCATTCCTTTTAATTGTTCATAAGCTTTATCATTATATTTGAAATATCGATTATCTTTAATACAATAACTTAAAATGTCAACGAACAGATCCTTCGGTATCTTTGTGTATGTTGAAATTATATCCCACTTTCACTTTATTATTTCCAATGCCAAGTTAACTGATATGCTAGGAAAAAGTGATACGACGTCGAACGAAACTAAAACCTCGTCATCGTTAAGTTCAACATTCGCTAGTTTATTTTTCAATTCAATTACATCATTCACATTATATTTGGAATTTTTCGTTAAGGTGGTGAGTTTATCGAAGCACAAATTGGTCTTAGTGGTATGCCATCTTTGTGAACTTTAGGAACACCATAAATTCGCGGTGCTGTTGCTACGTTAGTAAGTAATTTGTACCTTTCAACAACATCAATTATATTTAAACTAAATAATGTTTCTACTATTGGTGTCTATTCTGGAATACACATCGGCTTGGTGAAAGTACACAATTAACCGTTTTTAAAAGAGAGAGAAACGCGTTGAAATTCTCATCGTTTAATTTAATTTCAGAAATGTTTTTGTTTTAATGTAAAGTTTCACTTCTTCGACGCGTTTTCCAGAAGAGCCACCATTATGTTATTACGCGTTTGTAACTTTGTCGTTGGATTTCTCTTTAGCCTTTTGTAACTGCACATATCTTGTTTAATATTTCTCATTTTGGATTCATAATAATCTTTTTCTATTGCTATCGTAGTATTGCCTTTATCTGACTTTAATATTAAAACATTTTTATTTTTGTTCCAAAATGTTTGCGGTTCACCCACTGTGCTAATTAACTCCTTTTCTCTTGTTGTGAGTGATCTTTTACTAAGGTAATTATTCAATGTCATTACAAATTTTTTTCTTGTTATTTCTCGTTTTTCTTTATCATTATTTGTTTGGATAATGTCTTCTCCGTCTGCAATACATTTGAACATAGGAAATTAATGTTTTTTCAAAGGCAGAGTAAATTTCGGTCCTAGCGATAACAATTTTTGCATGTTCTTAGGTATTACTGTGTTCGTTTCATTTATAAACCAATCTCTGTTGTATTTTATGTTTGGTTTGTTTTCTTGTGTAGTTTTTAGTTCACGAAATTTTCTAATATGAATTTCTGTACGTTTCCTTATAAGACTTTCATATATTTTATTTTCACTTGAAACCAATAACAATAAAATAAAACAACTCTTTTTCAAAGCGGACTGCTGACGACCTTACTCTAAGTAAGATAATGTTATGTTTTTGTTGTATTTATGTATATAAAATTGAAATTTGTATTTACATATAAAATTAATGTACATACATATGTTTATATTTTATTTCTATAGAATTTTTCCTGAAGAAAGAAAAAAAAGATTAAATAAAATAAAAGATTAAATAAAATCAATCATTTAATTAATTAAGAGAAAACAAATATATAAAATTTATAAGGTCGAAGAAAAATTATCACCAATTGTTTTTTTTAAATATTGTATTCTATTTTTATTATTAAAAAATTGTTCAATTGAGAAAGAAAAAACCAAAAAATAAAATGTCTTTTAATTTTTTAAATAGTATTGAATTGTATATAATTTTGTGAAAGTACAAAAGGATATATACATATCTATGTCTCTATATTTACATAAGTACATACATATAAAATTGGTCGTTATGAAATAAAATTTCGATTTCTAGCTCTTCAAAAAACATACATACATACATTATCTGTTTTAGGCTATATTGAATATCTTTCAAAGCACAAACAATTTGGAAGAAATAGAATCCAACAAATATTTGAAAAATACGTGCCAAAAATATCTAATTTGCGTGTTGTTTAATTATTTAGTCACAAATAATTGTTGTGCTGTCATTTTTTAAACGAAAATTGTTTAATAAATAAACTTTAAATGCACAGTAACACATAAAATAATATTTGATATCAAGATGAATTTATCAGGCCGTGAGCTCTGATGATTATAATATTAATAAATTGATTCTATACGAGATGAATTTTCATCATATATTAATTTGACATTCATCATGATATAAATTCATCAGGTGTGGACACTATGTAAAGGAAGAAAAAGTTCACAAAGATGTAAATGTAGCCATTTTGAAAAACTAGAAAGGGGCTAAAAGATAATGGTAAAAAGTGGTAGATTTGTATGTTTTTAGTTTGGGTTAAACCAAAGCCGAAAAGGGCTAAGTTGGCATCGTTGCATCAAAAAGATTTGTGAAAACGAACCAGTAATGTTTCGTTTGAACGGCATGTTTCGCAATCGTGGTTCAGAGAGAGAACCAAGTGGTTCATGTTGCCGTCTGAACACAGTATAAAGGCAGAATTACCCGACTGTAAATGTAGAATTACCTGACTGAAATGTCACGTAACTGTAACGTCCGAACCTGCAGCTCTCTATTCATGCTTCACACCCCAATCACGAACGAATCAACTTGCTTCGCAAGTAGATTCAACATGAATCTACTTGTGAAGCACGTAAAATTGGTATATTCTCTAACTTTTATCGCAGTTTATCGCTAGTTTAGCTGAAATAGCTATCAAAACAAAATAGGTATGTGTGTGTGGTTGTGAACAAATAAAAACAAACCAAAAAAACATAGATGTGAGTTTAAAATAAATAAATTTAATTAAGTTATGAATAGTATAAAAAATAAAAATAATAAGAAAATATCGGGATGCCTTCAAAAACAAGATTTTGAATGAGTCGAATATATGTAAGTATGTATGCTTATGTGTATGTATGTATATACGTGCGTATGATACGTATGCATGTGTGAACAGTGATACCAACTTTTTCAGAGCAAAAATCACTAAATGCAATAAGTATATTTGTACGCACATAGGTATACTTTTATTTTATTTATTTATTTATTTTCAATACAGGGAAAGCCCACATGGTCAATTATATATGATTGAATAAATAAAAATTAGAAACTTGAGTTAACTACAATTTTAAATTTGCTACATTACATATGTTTTTGTAATAATTTCAATTATTTCAACCCATATTTCGAATATGAGTAGGAAAATAATTTAAGTTCATTTAGCAAGACACTCCAATTATTCTGTATTATTTTAACAAAAGAGTGATCAATGAGAGACATACGGCCTAAAAGAACAGATATTTGAATGTTGCGGGTAGAATTTATGAATGAAAATAAGTTAACCAATTGTAATGGGCTATTTGATTCAATAACTTTGTAAACATGAAGTAGAACACGTAGGCTTATATAATCCTTAAAGCTTCATTTTAGAAACAACTGAATTTTATTTACAGGATAAAGATTTCAATTAAAATTTGATTTGTACTCTTTTATATAACTGCATAAATTAAATCATTCCGTATAGACGCAATGTCAAAACATTTGAATAAAATCTACGTGAAAATGTTTTAGGATTTTGGTCGATATCGAAATTGGTTCCCTCAGTTGTTAGTGCTTTCAAATCAGAATTCTGTTGCTGGGATTATTGTAATTAAGTTATTTTATAGCGTGTATGGTATCCTCTGTAATATCTAGAAATATGTTATTTTCTCTCACTGTGAAATAGAAAATTTTTCTTCCTCTGTATTTTACACAGCTGAATTAACATTCTGCAAAGGAAACTTTGCGTGTCTAAAAGGAGTGCAATCAGATAGTTTTTGAAAAGTGGAAAATTCTTATTTGGTATTTTATATAAAGCCACCAGACTATCACAAATTAATATTTAGTAGATTTGTAAAACACACTACAGGCACTAAAATCAAAGGTGAAAAAGCATTAATTTTGTGCCTTTTTTAAAAAAGCACCAAGTTGAAAAATTCCGCACTGTTATGAATTAAAAAGCACTAAATCTATTGCGAAAAGCACTAAATCTAAGGCAAAAAGCACTAAATTGGCACGATGCACGAATGAAACGTGTAAACAGCAAGATTCATAAACATGATTCAGAGAGGGAAGCAGGTGATTCAACTCGTCGTCTGAACATGGTATTATTACTTTGAATTCGGTAATAAAACAATTATATACACTTAATATGATAAGTTCTTTATTTGTTTTTGTAATAAAACTAGTTATTTCACACAAAAAAACATTAAAATTCACAAATTTGTAGACTCCTTAACATTCTTCGTGATTTACTTTTCCTTTTTAGTAGCATAGTGTCCACACCTGATGATTTTGTATTATAACTCGTAATATGACGCCGGCAGAGCAACTGTCATTTTTTCATTAATATCAACACGTTGATGATTTTATATCATGATGAATCAAACAAATATTTGAAAAATACTTGCCAAAAATATCTAATTTTCATGTTGTTTAATTTTTTGGTCACAAATAATTGTTGTGCCCTCTTTTTTAAACGAAAATTGTTTAATAAATAAACGTTAAATGCACAGTAACACATAAAGTGACATTTGATATCAAGATGAATTCATCAGGCCGTGAGGTCTGATGATTGTATCATAACGCTGCTATAATATTAATAAATACGTGATGAATTTTCATCATGATATCAATTTGACATTCATCATGATATAAATTCCTCAGGTGTGGACACTATGTAGTGGTCAGCTGATATTGTTTATCAAAAAGACGTTTGATTTAATTTATTTAACTAAATTCAGCATTAAGAATAAAACTTGATCAAATTTGTTAAATGTATTCAAAAATTATGAATATCGATTGGTTAATATTTAATATACAATTGTTAAAAATAAGTGCATGTGACAATAATAAGTATTAAATAAATGTGGCAGCACAATAAAAGCTGTTTGCTCGTTAGAACAATGAAAATCACTACTAAAAATTAAAAATCTCGTGAAATTTTAGAGCACCCAAAAATCACTTGCGTGATTTCAAAATCGTTCATGATTTTAAATCACCGTGATTTCAGAACATACCTTATACTTTTGCCCATACATTAGATTTTTTATTTTCTTCTTTTTGTTTCCGTTTTTTGAGCAATGTATGTTTTATCATAAATACTTCCTACATTAGATCACATTTTATTTATTTTTACCACAGCTTTTTCGTTTCAGTCGCAATTTTCACCTTGATATAAAGTGAAAGTATTTTTAACGATAAACGGAATTAACGCGATTAAACAAAAGAAAAATCAAGCATTGATTTATTTAAAAATTCAAATATTTTATTTTCATTTCGTACCCAAGTTCGATGATATGTACTTTTGACTTGTGGAAATCATACACTTGTACATATGTAAATTAACCTAACAAATCATAATAAATCAAAAACCCGATTTTGAATTCTTCGATGATACGTACTTTTGGATTTTCGACTACGATATATACATATATATTTTTATACATTCATATAATAAAAATATATGGCTGAAAGACAAAATTCGA
Organism: Nowickia ferox; assembly: GCA_936439885.1. Classification (NCBI taxonomy): domain Eukaryota; kingdom Metazoa; phylum Arthropoda; class Insecta; order Diptera; family Tachinidae; genus Nowickia; species Nowickia ferox. Next base: position 48,190,741 of record OW387026.1, read on the forward strand.
GTTTGTCTTATATGCATAATATTCAACAGAATACACATAATTTATTTGATCGGCATATTTTATTAAGTATTTTTTAAATTGGCTTTATTTTCCATATGCAAAATATTTATATGATTAACTATTTGTTTGGTGTAATATAAAATCTTTAACAAAAAGAAACAAGCGTATGTACTCGTATAGTAAAAGCTACCTAAACATTGGAATGGACTGAACCACCGGAGCCACCAGTAATATTAACACTAATTGGAGTCGAAATTGATGAACCTGTACGTATAACTCCTCCGCTACTGCCTCCATCATGGCTTCCACTATGGCCAACAGCAGCTCTTACTACACTACTCGATAAATTTGCACTATTTATTGATGAGGTCACTGCTTCTAACTTTAGCCTCATTTCTTCTTTACGAGCTTGCACGGTGAGTAATTCATCGCTGAGATCATTGCATAGTCGCAATAAGAGATTATTTTGTTCACGCAAATGACGTAGCACTTCAATAATATTTTTGTTGTTGTGTTCTTCTTTAAATGAAACATGACGCAGTGTTTCGCTTATTGCATTCACTCTTTTTTCATACAGTTCGGAATTTGGCAACGAAGTTGCCACAGTCATCGCTGTTGCAGCAACTGAGCCAAAAGGCGTTGGTATCGCAACCGGACCCATAGATGGAATTCCACTTATAGCCGAACTAGCAGACAATAGTGTTGGCGATTGAAAGTTTCGTGAAGTATTTGGTTTGCGATATACTTCAAAAGCGGAAACTCTTTGATATGATTGTAATGATGCCCGAATTAGTGGCATTATCTCTGATGTTGTTTGAATATAACGACCAGTTAAGTTTTCAGGTGACAAGGAACGCATTTGTTGTGACTGCTGGTTGTTCTAGATTATTGGAAAATTTATATATGCAATATTTAAATTGAGTATATATACGTAAATTTAAAACTATATATTAGTACATAATTAAAAAAAAGAAGAATTTAAAACATATTAATTTTAAAATTTTTTTAAAAACTGTTTCACATTTTGTATGTGCATAAAGGGTGTTAGTTAACAAACATCTTTAATTTGACGACCCTGTGCGCTAGCCAATTCCTGCCAAAAAGGATTTTGTTTTTTAATTTTGATAAATCTTTGTTATCACTTCAAAAGGCTCATATCTCATATCTTAATTTGGCTCTTGAATAGCTATGTTACTGTTAATACTGGAGAAAGTGCACAACCATTTTCTTGTAATTATGTATATGGTTATTGAAATTGAATTTTTAAATATGAAATTAAAGTAAGCTATAATTTTTCTTTCAAAGTTTTCTCTGTAAATTATCACGTTATTTTTAAACCGTGTAAGTAATTAAACATTCCATGTGATGTACAAAAACTAGTTGCGGAACTCAACCCGAAGAAAGCTCCGGGTATTGATGGAATTAGCACCCATATGCTGATGAAGTTCCATCGTATTACAATTATAATCCTGTTATTCATTTCTGTTGCCATTTTACTACTGGAGTATTATTAACACATTTGGAAGCTTGCCAAAAAGGTCAAAAGGATTCCAAAGCCGGGCAAAGATTTTACCAAGCTTGATTCATATAGGCCAATAAGTTTACTGGCAACAATGTCAAAGCTCTTCGAAAAGCTACTCATGATAAAATTGTCCCCACTTCTAAAAAATAATATGTGCATACCGGACCATCAATTTGGTTTTAGAAGTCAGCATAGCATCATTGAACAAACGCTTAGATTGGTTCAATTCATCAGAAGAACGTTTGAAGAAAAGAAGTATTGTTCTGCCCTCTTTATTGATGTTTCTCAAGCACTTGATAGTGTATGGCATGAAGGCTTAATTTTAAAATTAAGCACATATCTACCATAAACATTCGAAATCCCTGGGGCCAGTTTTGTATTTGATTTATCTTGTCATATGCCTGTGAGCAGTAATATACACCTATCTACATTTACCGATGATACAGCCTGCCTAAGTATGCACGAAACCCCTTACAAGGCATCCCGATATCTTCAGGAACATATTACCCAGCTGGAACTATCGTTAAACATATGGAGAATTAAAGTAAACGAACAAAAGTGTGATCAGGTAGCATTTACCTTACGAAGGATGCTTGTTCCCCCTTCGAATCAACAACCAAATTTTTCCTCATCACTCACATGTGAAATATCTTGCTTACATATAAACACCACAATGACTCTAAGCTAACACAAATAAAACTAAAATTAAATCAGATACATTGGCTGATTGGTAGAAATTAAACACTCACAGCCTTATTCATAAAATATATTTCAGGTTTATTAAGCGCTTATTTGACGTATTTATATGAGAAATTTGTCAAATAAACCTGTAATAAACCTAAAATATTTTTTATGAATTAGACCGTCAGTCTAGATGGTAAGCTTTTAATATACAAGTCGCTTTTGAAACCAATATGGTGCTACGGAATTCAGCTATGGGAAACTGCTTTAGCTTCCAATGTAGAGAGAATCCAACGAAGGCAGAATAAGATTTTAAAGCTAATAACATCGGCTCCATGGTACATCAAAAAATCAAATTTACATCGTGATTTAAATATGTCACTAGTGACTGAAGAAATTGCAATATACGCAGGCAAATATTTACTAAAACTCGAGTCCCATCCTGATCCCCTTGCTCGTAACATCTTGAATTTTACTGGACACATCCGCTTAAAAAAGCGACACTACGGCTCTAATACTCAACACTCGAGATGAAACAGCTTAAAAATATTCTTGAGCTTAATACGACATATACATATGTATTATTGATTACTAACACTTAGTTTATGCTTGACACTGGTTGAGCCTAATTATTATATCTAAATTTTAAGATTTGAATACTTATTGTTAGTTAATTTTTTTGAAGATACAATAAATAAACAAGCATGTAAAAAAAACTTATGACGAAGGAGACTTAGATACAAGTAATAATTCTGAACTAACAGTAATATACAAATAGTGATGTGATGGATCATTTGGATTTTCAGAATATAGACAGCCGAGTGCAAAGGCACACTTTTTTCTTTAAGAACCTTCCTTATATACAAGGTTGGCAAACGGTATCGTAGCGATACCGAAATTCATTTCGGGTAGAAAATACCGGTATCCAGAATACCGTTTATGTCTGTACCGGTATACCGATTCCCACCAAAAATAATATTGCAAAAATATATTTCTTTTATGAGCACGTTTTTGTTCTCTTTTAGGAACGAAAAACATGTCCCTAGACATATACATACATACATATAAATATTTTAAATTGGTGGAAAGAACAAAGCCAGTGTAAGCCACAGTTATTTGAAATCGCGAAAGTTATATTGGCTGTTCCAGCTAAACACGTTTTTGTAGAAAGGATGTAATGTATATAGTGAATTATTACCATAACAGACTTAAAGGTGATAGTCTAAATGCGGTTGTTCTCATCGAAACTAATGCGGAGATTTAAAATGTTGAAGAGTGCTTCTTTATTATGTGTACATACTAGTAATGCACCAAATGTCAGTTTTTCATATTCGCGAATACGAATATTATACTGAAAGATATTAGACATTTAATTTGGGCTCTATTTACGTCTGCAAAATGAAATATGAAAAATTTTCTATGAAAAAGAATGTTCGCCTACATTAAAGTTAAGCATATACTAAAGGCTTTAGTAAACACAAAAAACACAAATAAATTGAATTAAATGGATTCCTAAATAGTATGATAATTTTCATTTTTAATTTTTTGCAGAAAAGTCACTTTATCAAACTGCTTAGATGGTTTTCCTTTCCTCATCTCTTCTAATTTACATATTTTAATTTCTTAATATACATAAAAAGCTTATTTTCATATCAAAATACAACATATATTACTAATAAATGTACAAAATATATAGAAGGAAATGGTTATGGACAATAAAGTGTCCTTCCCAAAAATATATTTATCCATGGATATGACAATATCAAAATATTAAGTTTTAAAATTTTTGTTGCCCCACTTGAAGCTACAACGTATACGTTTTGGGCGATGTAGTAACGGAAACTTTCTTGGGATATTACTTTATTTTTTATGCATCCGAACCTAAGAAAATATTTATATAAAACAACAAGAAAGTGTACATGGGAACTAGATCTAATTTAGAGGTATTTAAAATAATATTTAATTAATTTTGATATGGACAAATTATTTTGAACAAATATTATCTATTAAAAATGGCCTTCAAAAAGTACCAAAAAAATAAGAAAATAAAAATCAGATAAGTAGTTTAATTACCTTTTTTCTGGATTAACGGGTCTGTATAAATTTAAAAGAAAAATTCGCTCTTCGGAGGCAGTGGTCGTACAGACCTTAATAAAACAAATTTGAAAAAATTAGGATTATTAATTAGCAACAATAAATCATATTCCTGTTTTTGGTAATGGACATCATTTTGAGTCATTTGATCTCCCAATATACCCCAACATTGCATGCTTAAGGTCGTCCCAAAATATTTTTTACCATGCCAAACTTTATTGATCCAAAATATGGTATGCATTTTTTTTAAATGATTTCACTGCACATTTTAGATTTACTTAAAGGTCGAACAAATATTCAATGGTGTTGGTATTACACACTTAGGGCCAAATTTACAGTCATTAGTTAATTATTAGTAAACTAAAATGTTAACTATTGTTTAACTAATACTTCATATTCACAGTTTATTGTTTAACTAAAGTTCTTAATATGGGCAAAGAATGGTAACCCTATCAAATTATTAAGTATCGCTATTGGCAGCTCTAGTATAGCATATGGTTTTTGTTTACATTTGTTATATTCTTTCTTAAAAATGGACAAAACAGTGCCTGCTCCTCCAAATTTACCGTACATGATATTAAATTAGTGCTGAAATTGGTTCGGAAAAACCAATATATAATATAAAAAAAAAGAATTATTTTTTTCGAGCTTCATTTGTTTCTATATTTATGGTTTGATCAAATCAAATTACATGTGATAATTATTAATGAACAAATAACACCAAAGTTAGTTGTAAATATTCTGACAAAAACACATAGTTGAACGGAACAACTAGCTGTTTTCGAAGGGCACTAGACCTTCATCATCAGCGTTCTTTTGTGTTTGGTCCACTGTGTGTTGTGTCAGTTGATGTAGATTTCTGCTTTATATACTCAGCCATTATTGCAAATGGAATATGTGAATTGTTTTGATTCATCGTATTACAATTTGCTGAAAGCTTTTTGTAATGAAAGCCCATTTTTACCATCTCTAAATTTACAACAGTCTTGCCATTGTCGTTTGTTCTTTAATAACTATGCACATGTTACTTAATTTGCTTATTTTTGTTCTGCGTAAGACAAACTTTTTTGGTTTGATACTTAAGTATATTTTTGTTTAGTTTTTTGCCACAGGCCAGGCCCTTGGCGATTAATTTTAGTTAATTTTAATTATTTTTTTTTGAACTTCATTTGTTTCTATATTTATGATTTGATCAGGCTAAAGTTCGTATCGCTTTGTAAGCCAAATTACATATGATAATTATTAATGAACAAATAACACCAAAGTTAGTTGTAAATATTCTGAGAAACACATAGTCGAACGGCACAATTAGCTGTTTTCGAAGGCCACTAAACCTTCATCATCAGCGTTCTTTTGTGTTGGGTCCACTGTGTGTGGTGTCAGTTGATGTAGATTTCTGCTTTATATACTCAGCCATTATTGCAAATGGAATATGTGAATTGTTTTGATTCATCGTATTACAATTTGCTGAAAGCTTTTTTGTAATGAAAGCTCATTTTTACCATCTCTAAATTTACAACAGTCTTGCCATTGTCATGTATGTATTTTGAAAATTGGCGGTTTAACTAAAAAGAAAGCTGTGAATCAAATATTATTGGTTAAGCTATTGCTATTAGTTAATAGAGATGCCAATCGGGACTGGTTTTTACGATCCCGGGATTCGGGATTGCAAACAATCAAATCCCGGGATTTTTCGGGAATCCGAAATTTTTGGAGATTCATAAATTATTCGGGACTTCGGGTTTTTTGAACATTAAAAGACACATGCTTTTTATAGGTATTTACTAAAAAGAGGTTCACAAGCAAAAGTTTTATAATTATTTCATATTACGTAGTCAAAAACTATTTGAAAATTCAAATAAAATTTTTGAAAATCACAAAAGAAAAATTAGCGTAGCAGGCTTACAAACTTAAACAAAAACAAGATTCATATCGAATATAAATTATTTGCTGGGTTTCGTTAAAGTTTCTAAGCCTGCAACGCTTACTTTTCTTATGTGATTTTCAAAAATATTATTATTTTTGATTTCTCAAATAGTTTTTAATAGTATGTGCATAAGATAAGAAGTTTGTGACTGCTCAAAATATGTGGTTGAAGTCTACTAATGATTTGGCAAAGCATATATGAAATACATATATAGACAATGCTTAACCACCGGCAAATAAATTGCAATTATAAAATATCAATATTGTGCCACGGATACTATCTTCACATTAAGGAAGGTCATGATGAATTTATTAAAATAAACAAACAAAACTTAGTAAACAATTTCGGGATTGACTGAATCCCGAAAATACCGGGATTAAAAAATTTAGATCCCGGGATTCGAGATCACTGAATCCCGAAAATTCAGGGATTTCGGGGATGGCATCCCTATTAGTTAACTAATGACTGTGAATTTGGGCCTTAATGGTACAATTTTGTTTTTTTTTTGTTTTTAAGTTAGCAACAAGAATATATTTTATTCTTTGAATTGAAATGAATAATTTTTTTTAAATTATTGCAAATTTAATAAATTAAAAATATTCGTTTTCCTCTTAATTTGGCGAGAACGAATACGAATATCTAAAAACGTACGAATATTCGGGAGTTCGAATACAAATGTTCATTCGTACATCAATAAGTACTTACATTTTCTACAAACAGTTCGTGTATATTATACACTGTATATCCGTTAGTACAAAACTTTTATTTTTATTATTTTGTTGAATTAACAAAAATATGTATATACTTTATATAGGTATGCAAAATTTGAACTGCGGTTACTTTAATTTTATTAAATTATTATTTTTTAATAAAATTAAAAAAAACATAATATATAGAAACACATAAGTGTACATGTTTTTCATATGTTAATGTAATATAATTCCTTTTTGAAGTAATTTAATACAAAAATGATTTTTTGCTATGTCCACTGCCTGAATTAATAAATTTGGCAGTAATATCGGTATACCGGTATTGTAGACTCGTTAACGATATGTACCTGTAATATCGATACCGAAAAAAATACCGATACCGTTACCGATATTTAAAAAATAATTGTACCGGTATCAATACCGATACCGTTATTCGTTTCGGTTTCCAATCTTTCTTATATAGTATTTATTTCTAAAGAAGGCCTAGATTAAGAATGAGTGCTAGTGCGTCGTCTACCGTGAAATGATTACTATACTTTGGCGTTGGAACGCTTTCCACTATCCGTGTTAGTCTTTTTGTGGATGCAGTTGGTAGCACATCTATAATTTTGGCAGCTTCTATTGGTTGGGTCTTCGCTAGAATCAATTTGAATAAATCTTTGATTTAATTTTCTGAATAAGTTTTTATCAAGGCTTCTTGTTTAATTCTTTTGCTCCTGCATCGAACGTTATTGTAATCCGGACTTAGTCAATCAAACTTCTTTCGATATACATATAACCTATCTTTATTTCTATTCTGACATTTAGAAATTTATTTATTGCATTCCCTTATCTTTTTTTCATATAATTTTAAAAATTTTCAATTTCAATTGGTGTTTGCCGATAAATCATATGCAGTAGTTATTATGTACAATATTTGGTCAATCTTGTCCTACCGAGTAGTACCATCAGTGAGGTTTTTCCATATCAATTTGCAGAGCGATTTATTTTTCATTGTTATCTCCATGATAGCTATAACTCAAGGCATATCAAACAGGTACATGCATCAGGCAAATTGCTCATCCGCTGATTTTTTGTTCACACGTTTATAACGAAGAATTCATTTGACAATTACTTTTGTGCCTTGTTTGATGCATACAATTTTTTGACAATTACTTTGTAAAACTATGTGAGAAGCACAGAGTTGCCACAGTGTTTTCTCTAATGCGTGTACCTGTAGTAAATGTGCCTTGCTATAACTCAAATAACGACATTGAACACATCGCAACTTAAGGCATGTATTTTATAAGCAACGGATACAAAATCATGCAAAAACATACCCATAATAGGGGTGTGCGTGCAGGTGGCTTTGTAATTGTGGGTATATATACTGTCTGTGCATATTAATGTTTCTATGTTTGAGCCAAATAAAAGTAATTAATTAAAATAAATATTTAATAACACCATCAAGAGGTCATGAAAAATGTGAAATTGTTTGGATAGCAGAAAAAACACATAAATTTTCACCTGAGGTGTTATATTTAGGTCTGATATAATGGCAAAGGTATACATATTATACACCGTTAAATAGACAATTACGTCTATTAGTACTATTGTAATTACATAGAAAAAATTAGGAAACATCTGAAGTAAAGGAAATGAGATCAAAATTTAGGCATAAAGAAAAAAATGTAGAAAATTTAATTTTATAATCAATATTAGATATTAAATATTACGAAAAGTATTGAAAGTACGAGAATATTTTTTTTCAAGTTTGCACAGCTAAAAATTGTGTTAGAAAAATTTTAACATTTTTAGAAAATCTCTTCTGCCAACATTTATGAATCCCGCAGTTTTCCACTTTGACGCCCTTTGGAGCTTCTCCGTTTCACAACAGGGTTCCTCCAAATATACTTTCTCAAAAATTCAATTTCTTTTTTCCTTAACCGTTGTTTTCATCGAAATCGGTTGACTACTATGTACGAGGTTTGTTCAAAACGTATCGCGAATTTTGAATTTTCGCAGGTTACGTATATTCGAATTGTCGAAATTGAGCAATTTTGGTACGAATTTCGCGTCGACCCATCTCACGCCCAAATCATTAATAAAAATCGAATGACACGAGCCAATCGATATGTCTGGGTCCTCAGCATCTTTTCTAATGGTGATTCGACGATTGGCCAATACTATTTTCTTCGCTTCATCAGCGCGTTCGGCACGCTCTTCATCGTTCACATCTCGGCCTTCTGAGAACATTTTGAACCACCGATAAACGTTCCAAGGTAGCTTCTCCGTGTGCCACAGTCAACGTTCGGAATGCAACTGTGTATTTATTTTCGTTTTTTACAAAAAATTTGACACAGGTTCTTTGTTCCAATCGAAGACGAGCCAAAACACTTGCAAGCAAAGCAGCTGTCAACAATTAACTGAAATTGTCGGCATAAGTGAGAGAGATGAGTACCAACATAACGCCACATAAAAATCAAAATTCGAGTATAAGTAACCCGCGAAAGTACAAAATTCACGATACGTTTTGAACAAACCTCGTATATGTAAAAATATAAATGTTTTAAACCATTAAATTTTTACATGCTTCTGTGTGAATAAAATAAAATAAGAACTAATGGATAAATTATTAAACAAATAAATAAATAGTAAATAAATTAATAAATAATAAAAGAAATAAATGAACAAATAAATTACTAAGCAAATAAATAAATAAATTAATAAACAAATAAATAATTAATAAATAATTTAAGAAATAAAATAAACAAATTACCCAATTAGATGGGTAATTTGTTTATTTTTAAAATTTCACTCAAATTTCACAATTTTAATGTACGCAGAACGCCCATTTCCCTACTACTGACGATGTCCTGTATACTCTTTCGTTAAACAGACTCTGGGACAAAAACCTAAATTACCTCCTGCTCAATCAGCAAACGCTTATTCCCCCATTTTTCCTTCAATGAGGCAACCAAGTACTTCACGTGTATCGTATGCCGATGCTGTTAAGACAAATTATATTCCCATGCAGAAAGTAATTCAACAAATGCTAACACAGCTTTAATTTCTGTCGCCTTGAAGCCACTATTGATAATCTGGTGCAAACTATAAACAACTTTACTACAAATATGACTAGCATGATGCAAGAAATGCTGCAAATGCAGAACACTCTGCTTCAAGCATTAATTAACAAACGATGAACACGTTAAAAATATGTTTCTGGAACGCAAACGGTATTTGCCAACACAAAAATGAACTCGACCATTTCCTTATAAAAATATAATATTGATACAATGTTTCTGAGACTCATTTGACTTCGGAAAAGCTTTTCAAAATGAATGGCTACACCTTATGTGATACAAAGGTTCAGTGAGGAAGAGCATGCGGTGGATCAGCAATTAATAAATTCAAGACTCAAGCACTATATTCTTGATAACATCTGTGCAGAACATGTACAAGCAACTGATATTTGTGTTGAAAACTTTTGTAAAAATTTCGTTATATCATCAATTTACTCCCCTCCAAGATTCTCAATCACTGAGGATCAAGAAAATTTCTACAAATCGCTTCGACCTTGCCTCGTATCACCTGGAGAATACAATGCAAAACATACGTTCTGGGATTCGCGCCTAATTACACCTAGAGGAAGAGCGTTGTTCAACACACTTTCAAAAATGGGATTGAACGTCATTGCGACTGTTCAGCCCACTTACTGGACAACTGACATATAAACAATTCCGGATGTTATAGATTTTGGAGTCATGAAAAATATTTCCAGGGATTTAGTTCATGTTGAAGCTTCTCCAGATCTCTCCTCCAATCACTCTCCCACTATCGTTACAATCTGTAACCCACTAAGAAGTGATTTACCTCACCCATATGTGAAGATGATCAATCGTGTTAATTGGCTGAGATTTAAAAAATATCTTAGTAGTCATTGCACGGAAAACATAACGCTAAAAATATCCGATGATATTGAATCTAATATTGCGAATTTTAACGAACATGCTACTACCTCCCACCCGCAGACTGGGTTTAATAGAATTTATTGTACAAAGAGCTAGAAGGGAATGGCAACTGCATAGATCGCCCCAACATAAAATCAGATTTAAAGAGTGCACTAGACGCCTCCAAGAGTTGCTTGCATATGAAAAAACTGCATCTCTTAAAAATTATCTGGAAAATCTCGATGTCACACCAGCATCTAATTACTCTTTGTGGCGCGCTGCTAGAACGCTTAAAACACACGTTGAGTTTAAACCACCTCTGCGCACTTCTACCGGAGGTTAGGCAAGAAGCGATACTGGAAAAGGTAACTTATTTGCTGAGCATTTAAAACCCGTATTTACCCCAAACACATATACGAGCACTGTTGATTTGCCGTATGTAGTTGCTCTACCCCCTCGACTTTAAAATTTAAGATGCATGAGGTACAAAAACTAATTGCTGAACTTAACCCAAAGAAAGCTCCGGGTATTGATGAAATTAGTAATCAGATATTGATGATGTTGCCTCGTATTGCAATTAGAATCCTGTTATTAATTTTTAATGCCATTTTACGACTGGAATATTATCTACACCACTGGAAGCTTGCCGAGGTCAAAATGATTATAAAGCCGAGCAAAGATCTTAACAAGGCTGAGTCATAAAGGCCAATAAGTTTACTGTCAACAATGTCAAAGCTACTCATGATAAAATTGTCCCCACTTCTAACAAATAATAAGTGAATACCGGACCATCAATTTGGTTTTAGAAGTCAGCATAGCACCATTGAACAAACGCTTAGAGTGGTTCAATTCATCAGAAGAACGTTTATTGATGTTTCTCAAGCACTTGACAAAGTTAGGCATGAAGGCCTAATTTTAAAATTGAAGACATATCTACCAATAAACATTCTTAATCTTTTACAAAGTTATATTCTTGCCCGGAAGTTCACTGTTGTGGAAGGAGACTTCATGAGTTTGCCCGAATCAATCTCATCCGGTGTGTCACAGGGGAGTATACTGGGGCCAGTTTTGTATTTGATTTATACTTGTGATATGCCTGTGAGCAGTAATATCCACACCAGGGAACTGCAACGAGTGATCGGAAAAATAATCATACGTGATCAATATCCTAAAAACATGTCTTTTTGTTGAACAAATCAAACTTGTTCAAAACACACATATTCGTTGCTAAGTTTTAATCGCTCAAGTGAGTGGAATGTTTTTGGATATGATTTATAATCATGCGTAGCATCCAACCAATCAGTTCGAATGATTGGTTTTTTGGCTCGACAATGAGTGTTTTGAACAAGAACATAATGCGAAAGGAAAAAATTTTCATTCTAATCAGCATCAAGTAGTTGATGCAGAGTAAAAGTAAAATGAAAAAAATTAATGTTTAAGTATGTATAGGTATGTGTACTTAATTTAGGAGTTTCATATCAGGGATGGTAAAAGTAAAGAAACTGTGTAATAGAGCTAGTCGCTACAAACTTTTTGAAAAATATTAGACAAAAATTTTATATAAATTTCTGTGATTCAGTTTAATTTTTTTAATAAACTTAAATTACACTAGTTTACAAAATTAATTTTTTTTCATGTACATTTTTTTTTTTTTTTTTTTTTTTTCATGTACATTTGATGAGAGGAGTTCTCGTTGAACCTTCATAGTGAACACACGTGATAGCGGATTATTTTTACATACAAACAAAACAAAAAAAAAACAAAAACAAAAAACAATAAAACATTCAAAAAATATTCGTAATACAAAATTAACTTTGATAAATAAGCAAAGCAAATATTGCAAATTTTTTTTTTTACATAGTCAAAACAACAAAAACAAACAAATAACCGCAAACAAAGTACCCTTGAGGAATACTCTACATGAGTACCTCAAATACAAAAAAATGTGAAGTGAGTTCTAACGGCAGAAATGCATATTTTACTGTGAGTTCTGAAACTCTTAATGAAAAAAATAAAAATAAAAAATCTTATGAAAGTAATTTTTTAACGGCAAAGCCAATTTTTCGTCAGCGATCAATTTCGCTTTGTCCAATGCCAACTAGTGATTCATTAACATTACAGTTGCCTAGTACTTCTTCATATAAGTCAGCGATTTCATCCCCTTCGGGCTCGTGTTCATCACTTAACCAAGTTATCACTACAGATAGCAGCAGTTCAAAACCCAAGGTCCAAATCGGTATGGACAGATACATAACTGTGGTAAAGCGTGGGCGAAGCCCAAATTCTTCTAAAATTTCATCTGCTCCAAAGATGTCTAGGGATAACAGCGCGTCCTCTACTAATCGTCAAAATCGTTTTTCAATATTGCAAGACAATAACGACAAGCCCGCTGCATCATCGCAAAAGTCTTTTAAGCCACCACCTATCTATCTGAGAGAAAAAAATTCCAACGCGCTTCTAAAAAAACTACTGTCGGCCATTGGTGAAAATACTTTCCACATCATTCCAATTAAACGAGGTAATATTGACGAAACAAAAATCCAAATTTATGATGAAAAAAATTTCCGAACAGTTGTTAGTGATTTTGAGAAAAATAAAACAAATTTTTACACTTACCAACTCAAGAGTGCTAAAGGCCTACAGATAGTACTAAAGGGCATAGATTCATATGTTGACCCCGAAGAAGTAAAATGCGCACTTATCGAGCAAGGATTTAAAGTAAAAAGTGCTACTAATATAATTAATAGAGAAAAGGTCCCCCAACCCCTATTTCGGATTGAACTGGAGCCGAATGACATACAATTGAAAAAAAATGAAACCCATCCTATTTATTATGTAAAGTTTCTCTTACACCGAAAAATCACAGTTGAAGAGCCACGCAAGCGTTCAGGTCCCGTACAGTGCCATAATTGCCAAGAATATGGTCATACAAAATCCTACTGCAATTTACCTACAGTTTGTGTTATCTGCGGTGAATTGCATGGCACTGCTAGCTGTACCAAGCCAAAAGTTCAAGCAGAAAAAATATGTAGTAATTGTGGAGGTAATCACACCGCTAACTACAGAGGTTGCCCTGTGTATTCTTTTGTTAAACAGACTATGGGACAAAAACCTAAATTAACTCCAGCTCAATCAGCAAATGCTTACTCCGCCACTTTTCCTCCAATGAGCCAACCAAGTACTTTACGAGTATCGTATGCGGATGCTGTTAAGACAAATTCAATTCCCACGCAGAAAGTGTCCCCACCAACAACAAGTAATTCGACATATGCTAACACAAGCTTTAATTTCAGCCGCCTTGAAGCCACTATTGATAATCTAGTGCAAACTATAAACAACTTTTCTACAAATATGACTAACATGATGCAAGAAATGCTACGAATGCAGAATACTCTGCTTCAAGCATTAATTAACAAGCCATGAACACGTTAAAAATATGTTTCTGGAACGCAAACGGCATCCGCCAACACAAAAATGAGCTCGAGCACTTCCTTATGGAAAAAAATATTGATATAATGTTGGTCTCTGAGACTCATTTGACATCAAGAAGCTTATTCAAAATAAATGGTTACACTCTATATGATTCAAAGGACCCGAGAGGGAGAGCATGCGGTGGATCAGCAATTCTAATTAAGTCAAGACTCAAGCACTATGTCCTTGACAACGTTTGTGAAGAATATATGCAAGCAACGAATATTTTCGTAGAAAATTTTTGTGCGAATTTCGTGATATCATCAATTTACTCACCTCCCAGATTTGCAGTTACAGAAGAGCAGTATGAGAAGTTCTACAAATCGCTTGGATCTTGTTTCCTGGCAGCTGGCGACTACAATGCAAAACATACGTACTGGGGCTCGCGTCTTGTTACACCTAGAGGTCGAGCGTTGTTTAATACAATTTCAAAAATGGACTTGGATGTCATTTCGTGTGGGGAGCCCACTTATTGGCCTACTGACGTACAAAAAATTCCGGATGTAATAGATTTTGGTGTCATGAAAAATATCCCTAGGGACCTAACTCACGTGGAGGCCTCTCTAGATCTCTCCTCCGATCACTCTCCCACAATAGTTACAATTTTTAACCCACTAAGGAGTGATTTGCCGAACTCATATGTGAAGATGATAAGTCGTGTTAATTGGCTGGGGTTCAAAAAATATCTCAGTAGTCATTGTACGGAAAACATTAAGCTAAGTACATCCGATGATATTGAATTTAACGTTGCCAATCTTAACGAAAATATTAAAGAGGCTGCTGAACATGCCACTACTTCCCATCCGCAGACTGGCTTTAATAGAATTTATTCTGCGGATATTGAACGTCTTGTATGTGAAAAAAGGAGAGCTAGAAGAGAATGGCAACAACACAGATCACCCCTAAATAAACTCAGACTTAAAGAATGTACTAAACGACTCAAAGAGTTGCTATCGTCGGAAAAAACAGCATTACTAGAAAAATTTCTAGAAGGTCTCGATGTCACGTCAGCATCTAATTACTCTTTATGGCGCGCTTCTAGAAATCTTAAAAGACCCGTTGAGCTTAAATCACCACTGCGCACTTCGACCGGAAGATGGGCAAGAAGCGATAGCGAGAAAGGTAACTTATTTGCTGAGCATTTAAAAGCTGTATTCACTCCCTATTCATGTACGGGCGCTGTTGATTTGCCGAATGTAGTTTCTCTACCCCCTCGTCCCATAAGGTTTAAGCTGTGTGAATTACAAAAAATAATTGCTGAACTCAACCCGAAGAAAGCTCCAGGTATTGATGGAATTAGCAACAAGATGCTGATGAATTTGCCTCTAATCGCAATAAGAATCCTGCTATTTATTTTTAATGCCATTTTGCGATTGCAGTATTTTCCACATAACTGGAAACTGGCGAAGATCAAAATGATTCCAAAGCCGGGTAAAGATCTTACCAAGGCTGAGTCATATAGGCCTATAAGTTTACTATCAACAATCTCAAAGCTTTTCGAAAAGCTGCTCATGATTAAATTTTCCAAAATTTTAGCTCATAATGGGTGTATCCCGGATCATCAATTTGGTTTTAGAAGTCAGCATAGCACAATTGAGCAAACGCATAGGTTGGTGCAAGTTATAAGGAAGACATTTGAAGAAAAGAAATATTGTTCTGCCCTCTTCATTGATGTTTCTCAAGCGTTTGACAAAGTATGGCACGAAGGACTAGTTTTAAAATTGAAGACATACCTGCCAGTAAACATTCAAAAACTTTTGGGAAGTTATATTGTTGATAGGAAGTTCACTGTTGTGGAAGGAGACTTCATGAGTGTGCCCGAATCTATATCTTCCGGTGTCCCACAGGGTAGTATTCTGGGGCCAGTCTTGTATTTAATATATACTTGTGATATGCCTGTGAGCAATAATATCCATACCTCTACGTTTGCCGATGATACAGCCTGTATGAGTATTCACGAAAACCCTTCTGAGGCATCCCGCAATCTCCAGGAACATATTACCCAGTTGGAAATATGGTTGAACTTATGGAGAATTAAAGTAAATGAACAAAAGTGTGTCCATATAACGTTTTCCCTAAGAAGAGATACTTGTTCCCCCATTCGAATAAACAATGAGAATATTCCTCAACATTCTCACGTGAAATACCTTGGTATTCACCTTGATCGAAGGCTTACGTGGAAACATCATATTGACTCTAAGCTAACTCAAATGAAACTTAAGTTATCTCAAATACATTGGTTGATTGGCAGAAATTCAACACTCAGCCTAGACTGCAAACTGTTAATATACAAGTCGCTTTTGAAACCAATATGGTGCTACGGAATTCAGTTATGGGGCACTGCTTCAGCTTCAAATGTTGAGAAAATCCAACGAAGACAAAACAAAATTTTACGTTTAATAACATCGGCTCCATGGTACATTAAAAATTCAAATTTACATCGTGATTTAAATATGCCAATAGTGACTGAAGAAATTTTAAAATACGCAGGCAAATATTTAACTAAACTCGAGTCCCATCCTAATCCCCTTGCTCGTAACATCTTGAACTTTACTGGACACATCCGCTTAAAAAAGAGGGACACCAAGGCTCTAATACGCAATACCTCAGATGAAACTTTTTGAGAATAATTTTTTTTGCTAGTACATAATTATTGTATTAATAACTACTATCACTAAAATTGTTTTCGGCATTGGTCGGACACATTAATTATATCTAGACTTAAGATTTGATTACTTATTGTTAGTTCATTTTTTTGAAGATGCAATAAATAAGTTATATGTATTAAAAAAAAAAAAAAAAAAAAAAAAAAAAAATTTGATGAGAGGTGATTTTCCTTATGTATTTTCTTCCGCTGAATTCGAAAATCAAGGTTAAATTATTTTTATGGAACAGTTTTTGAGATATTGTAATTTTTTAATTTTTTCGACCTTTTTTCACTTGACCAAGCATATCTCGAGCTAGAAATGTCCGATTGGATCGTTCTTGGTATTCAAATGTAAGGTATTGAGATGACAAATAAATATGTATAATCGGATCTTCGAGGGGTAAAGCGGTTCAAAATATATCGATGAAAATAGGGCACATTTTCAAAGCTCTTAATAAGCATCAAACATATTTTGTAAATAAGAAGGTTAAACTTTAAGAGATATAAAACAGGTTAAACGAGTTCCCCTTATGCAAGTTCTTTTGAAGATTTTGTTATTAATACTCGTAGTTAAATGAAATACCGAAGTATATTTATTTGACATAAAGTCTTTATTTATTTAATTTGAAAATTTGCTTGTTTTTATGGTTCAACGATTGTCTATATGCATTTCGTTCCCGCTTTTTGGAACTCATCAGTAGACTTCAACCCAAAACATTTTTGAATTTAGCTAACAAACTTCGTATGTTTATAGTACGACTCTTAATGCACAATCGATTATAGATGCTTGTTTTGTAAAGATTTTTGTTTGAGGCTTTCAAACTTATTATGTTTGTATATTGTGATTCTCAATTTAGTATTAAGATTCTTACTATAAACATACGAAGTTTGTTAGCTAAATTCAAAAATGTTTTGGGTTGAAGTCTACTCATGAGTTCCAAAAAGCGGGAACGAAATGCATATAAACAATCGCTTAACCATAAAAACAAGCAAATTTTCAAACTCGTAGTTAAACAAATCGTCGGCTTGTTTCTGGTTTGCTGCAGACATAATGTATTTTCAATATACTGTGCCGCAAACCAGAAACAAGCCGACGAAATGTTGCACCTTTTTTATAATTAGAACAAAAAGAAACCTCCAATTTTCCACCCCTGTTTGACATGTTTGTGTGTGTGTGTTTTAAAATAACTTGAAGGAACTTGACTACTTTGATTTTATTCAACGTCAGCGCTTGTTCACATAGAAGTTTGGATAAAACAAGTTCGATCACTCCACTCACAATTATTCCAACGATGCGTTCGTTTCTATGATGCTGATTATATTCAACATTGAGTTTTGTTGCATGATTAAAACTGAACGATGCTGATTTTATTGTACGTTGAATGTTTTTTACGTGATTAAATGTGAGTAAAAATTTTATTGTATATATGAGTAAATCATCAAAAACCATGAAAATTGCAGTTCACTGATCCACACATCTACATTTGCCGATGATACAGCCTGCCTTAGTATGCACGAAAACTCTCACGAGGAATCTCGATATCTTCAGGAACATATTACCCAGCTGAAAGTATGGCTAAACTTATGGAGAATAAAAGTAAACGAACAGAAGTGTGCTCAGATAAAACTTACCCTACGAAAAGATACTTGTTCCCCATAAGAATAAATAATCAAATTGTTCCTCAACACTCACATGTGAAATACCTTGGTATACACCTTGACCGACAGCTTATATGGAAACACCATATTGAATGTAAGATTAACACAAATGAAACTAAAATTAATTTCGTTACATTGGCTGATTGGTATAAATTCCAACCTGAGTTAGATTGTAAACTCTTGATATGCAAGTCGCTTTTGAAACATATATGGTGCTACGGAATTCAGCTATGGGGCACTGCTTCAGCTTCAAACGTAGAGAAAATCCAACGAAGGCAAAACAAAATTTTACAGTTAATAACATCGGCTCCATGGTACATAAGAAACTCAAATTTGCACCGTGATTTAAATATGCCACAAGTGACTGAAGAAATTGCAAAATACGCAGGCAAATATTTAACAAAACTCCAGTCGCACCCTAATCCGCTTGCTCGTAGTATCTTGAACTTTACTGAACACATCCGCTTAAAAAAGAGGGACACAAAGGCTCTAATACTTAACACTGCAGATGAAACTGCTTGAAAATACTTTGCACGACTCTTATTTATTATTAACTACTATCACTACTTTATGTCCGACACTGGTTGGCCCTAATAATTATATTTATATTTAAGATTTGAATACTTATTGTTAGTTCATTTTTGAAGATAGAATAAATATCAGCCATTAATTACCACAGATATATACACACACAAACACACAATCGATCTATCTCAACAACACCTCGTCCCTCAGAAATCACGATCAGCCTTAAACTCCCACAGATATACATACACACAAGTTCCCACGGTTACCTATTACAAGAACAGCTCGCCCTTCATAAATCAAGATAAAGAACACACAAACACACACAATCGATCAGTCTCAACTACACCCCGCCCTCACCAATCACAGCCAAACTTAAATTCCCACAGCTAGATACACCCACAAGTTCCCACAGTTGCATATTAAAAGAACACCTCGCCACTCATAAATCACGATCACCCTTTAATTCCCACAGACATACACGCACGCACACAATCGATCTATCTCAACTATACCACGACCCCCACCAACCACAACCAACAATTCTCACAGCTAGATACGCCCACAATTTTCTACGGTTACATTTTACAATAACACCTCGCCCCTTACGATCATCCTTTAATTCCCACATACTAGAGCTGAGCACAAACTGTTTGCTTGCTTAATCGTCATGATGTACAGGGTGACCGATGACATTTTTCAAAAAGTGGCACAAAAAGGGGATTTAAAAAAAAAGTAGCACCAAATAGGGGATTTATCAAAAAAAAGTGGCATTAATACATTAATAAAACGACATAACTGTACTAAAATTTTCATTTTTTCATGTGGTATGTTCAATTTACTACACAAAAATACCTTTTAAGCCATGTACTCGTATGCTTCACCAATATTGGTGGACGATAAGATACTTAAAAGAGCATGACATAAATATTTGTGCCGTATTTATATGTCTATATGTAAGATATTTGTGGTTTGAATGTTTTATATTATTTTAATATAATTGTTTCTTGGATGCCATTTTCTGGCGGTTTGGTACCGGTAATCACTGAATTCTGAAACAAGCTGAGGGCTCCAAGTATTTAAAATTTTTAAAATTTTTTTTTACTATTATTATTATGATTACGAACTTCTTTTTTGTATAAACATTATTACCACCGTAAATATTGCCATAATATATTTTTTATATTTCTTATCAAATCTCCTCAAACTCCAAATTTTATGGGTGTAAGAACAGTTTAGTCCTGAACTGTATATATCGTTATCTGAAATTCAAAATACAAATACAGTTACATATTCCATTTAGACTGACCAATTGACACCATTCACAGTGGACCATTCCTAGCGGAGTTTTTTTTCATATACATACTAAACAAACCAAAAATCATACAAAATAATATTCGTAATACATAATATTCGTAATACATATTAACTTTGATAAATAAGCAAAGCAAATATTGCTAATACTTTTTTTTTAAATAGCAAGAAGCAAGAAAACAAAAACAAACAAAAAACCGCAAACAAAGTGCCTTTGAGGAATACTCTATATGAGTACCTCAAAAAAAAAAAAATTATGAAGTGAGTTCTAACGGCAAAAATGCCTATTTTACAGTGAGTTTTAAAGCTCTTAATGTTAACAATAAAAATCAAAAATCTGATGATAGTCTTTTTCTAACGGCAAAGCCACTTTTTCGTCAGCGATCAACTTCGCTTTGTCCAATGCCAACTAGTGATTCGTTAACGTTACAGTTGCCTAGTACTTCATCATTTAATCCAGCGACATCATCTGCTCCGGGCTCGTGCACATCTCTTAACCAAGTTATCACTATTTATATCAGTAGCTCAAAACCCAAGGTCCAAGTCGGAATGGACAGATATATAACTGTGGTAAAGCGTGGGCGAAATCCAAATTCTTCAAAAATTTCATCTGCTCCAAAGATGTCTAGGGATAACAGCGCATCATCTACTAATCGTCAAAATCGGTTTTCATTATTGCAAGACAATAAAAACAAGCCCGCTGCATCATCGCAAAAGTCTTTTAAGCCACCACCTATTTATCTGAGAGAAAAAAATTCTAACGCGCTTCTAAAAAAAACTATTGCCGGCCATTGGTGAACATACTTTTCACATAATTCCAATTAAGTGAGGTAATATTGACGAAACTAAGATTCAATATATATGATGAAAAGGATTTCCGAAAAATTGTTAGTGAATTTTAAAAAAATAAAACAAATTTCTACACATACCAACTTAAAAGTGCTAAAGGCCTACAAATAGTATTAAAGGGCATAGATTCATATGTTAAACCTGAAGAAGTAAAATGTGCTCTTATCGACAAAAGATTTAGGGTTAAAAATGTTACTAATATAATTGAAAGAGAAAAGCTCCCCCAACCCCTATTTCGGGTCGAACTGGAGCCGAATGACATACAATTGGAAAAAAATGAAACCCATCCAATCCCTTACACCGAAAAATCACAGTTGAAGAGCCACGTAAGCGTTCAGGTCCCGTACAGTGCCACAATTGCCAAGAATATAGCCATACTAAAACTTACTGCAAATTACCTACAGTTTGTGTTATCTGCGGTGAATTGCACGGTTCTGCTAGTACGAAGCCAAAAGATCAAGCTGAAAAAAATGTAGTAATTGTAGAGGTAATCACACTGCTAACGATAGAGGATGTCCTATATATTTTTTCGTTAAACAGACTATGGGACAAAACCTAAATTACCTCCAGTTCAATCAGCAAACTTTTACTCCGCCAAATTTCCTCCAATGAGCCAACTAAGAGCTTGAGGTGTATCGTATGCCGATGCTGTTACGACAACTTCTATTCCCACCAAGTAATTCAACATATGCTAACACAAGCTTTAATTTCAGTCGCTTTGAAGCCACTATTGATAATCTGGTGCAAACTATAAACAACTTTACTACAAATATGACTAGCATGATGCAAGAAATGCTGCGAATGCAGAATACTCTGCTTCAAGCATTAATTACCAAGCCATGAACACGTTAAAAATATGTTTCTTTAACGCAAAAGGCATTCGCCAACATAAAAATGAACTTGAGCACTTCCTCACGGAAGAAAAATATTGATATAATGCTGGTCTCTGAGACTTATTTAACCTCAAGAAGCTTATGTAAAATAAATCGTTACACTCTATATGATTCAAATGACCCTAGAGGAAGAGAATGCGGTGGATCGGCAGTTTTAATAAAGTCAAGAGTCAAGCACTATATTCTTGCTAACACTTGTGTAGAACATCTACAAGCAACTAATATTTGTGTTGACTTTTGTACAAATTTTGTTATATCATAAATTTACTCCCCTGCCAGATACTCAATCACTGAGGATCAATATGAGGATTTTTACAAATCGCTTGGACCTTGTTTCATAGTAGCTGGAGACTGCAATGCAAAACTTACGTTCTGATGTTCGCTTATAACACCTAGAGGAAGAGCGTTGTTCAACACAATTTCAAAAATGGGCTTTGACGTCATTTCGAGTGGGGAGTCCACTTACTGGCCTACGGATATACACAAAATTCCGGATGTTATAGATTTTGGCGTCATGAAAAATATCTCTAGGGATTTAATTAATTTTGAAGCTTCCCTTGATCTCTCTTCCGATCACGCTTCCACTATCGTTACAATCTCTAACCCACTAAGAAGTGTTTTACCTCACCCATATGTAAAGATGTTCAATCGTGTTAATTAGCTGGGATTCAAAAAATATCTTAGTAGTCATTGCACGGAAAACATAACGCTAAGAAAATCCGATGATATTAAATCTAACATTGGGAATCTTTTTTTTTTGTACATATACATATTTATTTATTGTATCTTCAAATATGAACTAACAAAAAGTGTTCAACTCTTAAATCTAAATATCATTATAAGACCCGACCAATGTCAGACGTAAACTTAGTGATAGTAAATTAATGATACATAAGAGTCGTGCTAATCGAAAAAAAAGTATAAGAGTATATTCAAGGAGCTACATGTGGAGTGTTGAGTATTAGAGTCGTAGTGTTACTCTTGTTTATGCAGATGTGTGCAGTAAAATTCAAGATATTACGAGCAAGGGGATTAGGATGGAACTCCAGTTTTGTTAAGTACTTGCCTGCGTATTTTGCAATTTCTTCAGTCACTAGTGGTATATTTAAATCACGATGTAAATTTGCATTTTTAATGTACCATGGAGCCGATGTTATCAAACGTAAAACTTTGTTCTGTCTTCGTTGCATTCTATCTGCATTGGAAGCTGAAGCAGTGCCCCATAGCTGAATTCCGTAGCACCTTATTGGTTTCAAAAGCGAATTGTGTTCACGTGTAATATGCAGTTCTGAATTAGTTTTTATTTAATTGTATCGCAGTGTATTCGTATAAAGTAACTGAGAACAGCTACAAAATTATTAACTTTGTTGCTCAATTAATGGCTCTAAGAAAAAGAAGTACAATTGTAAAGAGTTAGTTTTCTATAACTTATTAACCGAACAGGTGCATGAACAAGACTTAATGAAGTGAGATATTTTGCATTTCAACTCCGGAATTTTTCATTAGAAGAATTTGTCAGATATCCTCCGCATATACCCCAACAAATTGTATATTAACAGTTTGCAGTCTAGGCTGAGTGTTGAATTTCTTCCAATCGACCAATAAATATATTTGAGTTAACTTAAGTTTCATTTGAGTTAGCATAGAGTCAATATGATGTTTCCATGTAAGCCTTCGATCAAGGTGTATACCAAGGTATTTCACTTGAGAATGTTGAGGAATATGTTGACTGTTGATTCGAATGGGGGAACAAGTATCTCTTCTTAATGTAAAGGTTATATGGACACACATTTACTTTAATTCTCCATAAGTTCAACCATATTTTCAGCTGGGTAATATGTTCCTGGAGATTTCGAGATGCCTCATAAGGGTTTTCATGCATACTCATACAAGCTGTATCATCGGCAAATGAAGAGGTGTGGATATTATTGCACACATGCATATCACAAGTATATATTGAATACAATTCTGGCCCCAAAATACTACCCTACGGGACACCGGAAGATATAGACTCGGGCACAATCATGAAGTCTCCTTCCACAACAGTGAAGTTCCTCGCAGTAATATAATGTTCTAAAAGTTTTTGTATGTTTAGTGGCAGATATGACTTCAATTTTAAAACTAGGCCTTCGTGCTATACTTTGTCAAATGCCTGAGAAACATCAATGAAGAGGGCAGAACAATACTTCTTTTCTTCAAATGTCTTCCTTATAAATTGAAACAATCTATGCGTTTGCTCAATTGTGCTATGCTGACTTCTAAAACCAAATTGATGGTCAGGGATGCACCCATTATCAGCTAAAATTTTTGAAAATTTAGTCATGAGCAGCTTTTCCAAACGCTTTGAGATTGATTGATATTAAGCTTGTAGGCCTATATGACTCAACCTTGGTAGGATCTTTGCCCGGCGTTGGAATCATTTTGATCTTCGCAAGTTTCCAGTTATGTTGAAAATACTGCATTCGTAAAATGACATTAAAAATAAATAGTAGAAGTCTTATTGCAATTAGAGGCAAATTCATCAGCATCTTATTACTAATTATATCAATACCTGGAGCTTTCTTCGTCCTTAAGGGACGAGGGGGTAGGGAAACTACACTCGGCAAATCAACAGCACCCGTACGTGAATAGGGAGTGAATACAGATTTTAAATACTCAGCAAATAAGTTACCTTTCTCACTATCGCTTTTTCCCATCCTCCGATCAAGGTGCACAGTGGTGATTTCAGCTCAACGGGTATTTTAAGATTTCTAGCAGCGCGCTATAAAGAGTAATTAGATGCTGAATTGACATCGAGACCTTCTAGATATTTTAAAAGTAATACAGTTTTTTCAGACGATAGCAACTCTTTGAGTCGTTAGTACATTCTTTGAGTCTGATTTTATTTAAAGGTGATCTGTGTTGTTGTCATTCTCTTCTAGCTCTCCTTTTTTATCACATACAAGTCGTTCAATTATAAGTCGTTGATTTATACTTGTGATATGTCTTTGAGCAGCCATATCCATACATCTACATTTGCCGATGATACGGTCTGCCTTAGTATGCACGAAAACTCTCACGAGGCTTCCCGATATATACAAGAGCATATTACAAAGCTGGAGCTGTGGTTAAATTAATGGAGAATTAAAGTAAACGAACAAAAGTGTGTACAGGTAACATTTGCCCTGCGAAGAGATACTTGTTCCCCAATTCGAATCAACAATCAAGTTGTTCCTCAACATTCACATGTAAAATATTTTGGTATACACCTTGATCGACGGCTTACATGGAAACACCATATTGACTCAAAGCTAACAAAAATGAAACTTAAATTAACTCAGGTATATTGGCTGATTGGTAGAAATTCAACACTCAGTCTAGATTGTAAACTTTTAACATACCAGTCGCTTTTGAAATCAATATGGTGCTATGGAATACTCGAACAGCTATGGGGCACTGCTTCAGCTTCCAATATAGAGAGAATCCAACGAAGGCAAAATAAGATTTTAAGACTAATAACATCGGCTCCATGGTACATCAAAAATTCAAATTTACATCGTGATTTAAATATGCCACTATTGACTGAAGAAATTAAAAAATACGCAGGCAAATACTTAACAAAACTCGAGTCACATCCTAATCCCCTTGCTCGTAACATCTTGAATTTTACTGGACACATCCGCTTAAAAAAGAGGGATACTATGGCTCTAATACTCAACACTCCTGATGAAAAAGCTTAAAAATATTTTTGTGCTTAAAACGATATTTATGTGTTATTGATTACTATCACTAACTTTATGCCTGACACTGGTTGGGCCTAATTATTATAACTAGATTTAATATTTGAATACTTATTGTTAGTTCATTTTTTGAAGATACAATAAATAAATATACGCACGAAAAAGAAAAAAAAAGAATAAAAAGAATATTTACAATTAATTTTGTTGTTATTTGTTCTTTAAAAATTATCACATATAAATAAATCGAGTCATAAATATAGAAACGAATAAAGGTCGAACAATAGTAAGTAAGATTAGCCCTACCATAATTTTCATAGTTTTACAAAATGGAAAATATCGAGGTGTTCAATGCAAATTTTTACAATATAATAAAAATTAAAAAAAGCTAATTTTTAATTTTTTTCTTAAACAGAAAGTTTTTCAATTAAAGTGACAATGTATGTACATATGTATATCATTTGTTTGAAAACGTGTTTCTATATTTTTAACAAGATCTGCACTGGCAGTCCGATATTCCAGATGAACATCTAATAAATTCAAACATGGAAGCAAGGGGTTGCAATTATTTACCTTCGACCTATTTGTTACCTTGTTTTTCATTAGCGCTAGCTTTGAAAAATTACGTTTAGCAGATGCACTGCGGTGGAGTAAAGTAAATATTAGGGATGTAACGATACGCCATTTCGCCGATCCGATACCGATACTCAAAAATAAATATCGCCGATACCGATCCCGATTCCGATACGCATTTTTAAATTGAGCTCAAGTAAAAATTAACAAAACTCAAGTAGAGTAATTCTTCTATTACACAAAATAACAGTGTTTATTAATGAGCCATTCAAATCATCAAAATTTTCAGTACATTTCAGTTTCTAAAATTCAAATTTTCAAACTACAAAACGTCTGCAATATTTATGATTTTACAAAATAAACGTTGGCATTCAGTTTAGATTGGCTCAAGATTTAAAATTGATATTAAGAAGACTTAAAAAAAAAGAATTGAATTTCAATTCATGTTAACAAAAAATTAATTATTGTTTTTCACAAAATAACAGTGTAAGATATTATTAATGAGTCAATTCAAACTGAATGTCATACTGTTTATTTTCTAAAATCATCAAAATTGTCAATACATTTCAGTTTCTCAACTTGAAATTTTCAAACAACAAAACGTCTGCTATATTTATGATTTTACAAAATAAACGTTGGCATTCAGTTTAGATTGACAAATTTAGTGAAAAAAAATAGTTTTCCCATTTTTGTATAACAATGAAAAAACTAAATCAGAGATGCAAAATGAGATTTTACAAATTGTACCAACTTTCAAGAAAAGTGTACTTATTAACTCCGATTTGAAAAATTGTTTATTTAAATGAAATTGAATAAAAACTCACATAAAAATTCATTTGTATTCATGTAAACA
Source organism: Nowickia ferox (assembly GCA_936439885.1). Lineage (NCBI taxonomy): Eukaryota > Metazoa > Arthropoda > Insecta > Diptera > Tachinidae > Nowickia > Nowickia ferox. Next base: position 48,218,107 of record OW387026.1, read on the forward strand.
TGTATGTCGTTAAACAAAACGCCAGAAGCTCTATCTAAAAAAGTCTAATCCAATTTTTAGTATATTCCGATTTATTTCCCGAACATACAGAGATACTATAAAAATTCGTCTTACTCGAACAAAAATAGCGGTAATATTAAAAAAAAAGATTAATTTACATACAGGCACATTTTTATTGAGTATGTACTTGAGTATGTAGGTATATCATCACAGAAAATTCAAAAAGTCCTTTCTAAAAGTTTTACAGGAAAAGCATAAAACTTTTTTGAGTGAGTTAATATATTGACAATAAGTAAAAAATTTTACAATAAATACATCTATAAATTTGTTGGCCCTTTTAACTTGTATTATAACATTTTACACTAATTGTCAATTTATATTTCATTGAAACAAGTTTTATGCTCCCCTGTAAAACTTTTAAAACGTTAGACAGGGCTTTTTGCATTTTCTGTGACGATATGTAGATAAACTCAACAATTAATATTAGTTTCATTACAAAATGTACTCAAAAGTACAATTGTAAAAGAAGGGCAATTGTACCAACTTTTACATCGCTGAACTAAATCATCGCATGCATAAATGAATAAAAGAAAATCAAGACGTATTCAAAGTGGTGATGTTATAAGCACAGTTTTTATTCTTTTTTTGCGCAAATCAGGGGTTCGTATGTCAAAATTTGTACATGTTGACATAGGGGCTGAGATGTCAGTTGTTATTTTAAGTTGTAATTGTTGTAGAATTACCACCACTTGTATTAATGCGCCTTGAAAAAAATCTTAAAACATACAAACACATACAAGATTTAGCATTGAGAGAACATTTCATTACTATGGTGCAAAAAAAAATAGAAGAAACAATTTCATTATGTATTCTGTTTCGATTTTATGTTTTGCTTTTAATATGTTATTTCTCATAGTTGTCATGCAAAAAAAAGAGTTGAAAATTTAATATTTTGTTCAAAAAACTCTAAAGAAAAATACAAGAAGTATCGGCGTATCGACAGTAAAATATCGCCGATATCAATATATCGGAAAACCAGCAGTATCGAAAATATATCGGTATCGGTATCGAGAAATGTTAATAGGTTTGAAAATAAATACACGCCAAAGCCATTCTTTAAATTTCATACTTCACGGCAAAATTGTTCAGCATTAGAAATTTTAAATTTGTGATCATGGTTTTTATCATTTACTTTCGATTCTAATAACTTCAATTTATTAACAAACCCGTCTGGATTAGTTATTACATAAGTAAATTTTGAAACAAGTTAGAAATAATTTATGTCTTCATTGGAATTTAAAAATAATGGATCCAAATACGTTAGTACACTAACATTTTTATTCTTAATATCAACACTTGATAGTATTTCTCCACCCAGATTTTGCAAAAAAGTTAAAAGTTTATATTTATGATTTGATCAGGCTAAAGTTCGTATCGCTTTGTAAGCCAAATTACATGTGATAATTATTAATGAACAAATAATACCAAAGTTAGTTGTAAATATTCTGACAAACACATAGTTGAACGGAACAACTAGCTGTTTTCGAAGGCCACTAAACCTTCATCATCAGCGTTCTTTTGTGTTTGGTCCACTGTGTGTGGTTTCAGTTGATGTACATTTCTGCTTTATATACTCAACTTTTATTACAAATGGAATATGTGAATTGTTTTGATACATTGTATTAAAATTTGCTGAAAGCTTTTTTGTAATGAAAGCTCATTTTTACCATCTCTAAATTTACAACAGTCTTGCCCAAAGCATATTTATATAAAGTATATGCAGGTCTACAACAACTAAAAAAGTACAAAAACAACAAGCGATTTGTTTGTGTAAGAATAATGGATGAATGTCAAAAACAGATGGATACAACCAGACCTGGGCAACTTGCATTACTTTTGCATAAGCACTGATTGAAAAACAAAAATTTTAGTGCAAATTTATATTTTTTGCACTTAAATAAAATCTCTTAAAAGTAATGGATTTATATTGCATTAGCAGCTAATCGCATGACAAAATATACACTAATTTTGTGTTGCCACTAAGCACATCATGAAGTGATGCAATATTATTGCACTATCACATATTGTACACAGTAAAATTGAATAAAACGTGAAAATATTTTTAGGAGATAGCACAAATAAAAAATATAAAATACACTAAAGTTCATTGAGGGCACTTTTATAAGTACGTACATACAAATTAACGAAAAAAACTGTCAATATAAATACAAACTAGATTACAGAACCAATTTAAAAAAAATTAAAAAGTTTCATACTTCAAGTACGTTGCATCTCGAGCTTTTTTGAAAAACCGTGCAATTGACAAAAGATCAGAACTTAGGTTTTCGTTTATTGTAACGTTATATCTTAAAAAATGGTGCTTTTATAAACGAAAAATTCTACCGCTTGAAACAATTTCATCAAGTTTTGTCTTTCTCTCGAAAAATTATAAAAAACGTAGTGATATGATTTTTCGTCTTGGATGACGATATGTACATAGGAAAAAATTTACATATTTATGTATGTACGTATGTTTTTATGTATGTACACATTTACCTTATATTTTGCACTATATGTTCAACTGATAATGCAATAATACTATTCATAATGTGTTTAGTGGTGCAAAAAATAGTGCACTAAAAATAACAATGCAATGTTGATGAATTACTTTGAAGGGATTTTAGTAAAATGCAATAAAAATTGCACTAATATTATTAAAGTTAGTGCTAATGTAATAAATTTGCATTTGCATTGATTTGGTTTATTGTGGGAAAATGGTCAATGCATTTGCTTATTTAATGCAATAGTCCCAGATCTGCATACAACAAAAAGAAAATGTATGGATAGACAAAACCAAAGTAAATTTATTAATTGATAAACCTTTAATATGTGAAATAAGTATAATAAATAATTAAATATAATTAAATATAATTATTTTTAAATGTTTTGTAACACATTTTTTAAGTAAAAATTTATTTAAACTTTTTCACATACGTTTTCAGTATACAAAATTGTGTATAACAAAGCAAAACAAAACAAAATGACGTACAAAAATTGTAAACAACTTTTGACACTCAGGCATTCACACTACACGAGAAAAAAATTAATCACCTGAGTACTTGCATATACTTTATATAAATTTACTTTGGTCTTGCCATTGTCAACTATGTGTTTGTCAGAATATTTACAACTAACTTTGGTATTATTTGTTCATTAATATTTATCCCATGTAATTTGGCTTACAAAGCGATACGAACTTTAGCCTGATCAAATCATAAATATAGAAAGAAATGAAGTTCGAACAATAATAATTAAAATTAGCTAAAAGTTAAAAGTTTACTTTTAAAATAATTATACAATTCTCAGAAAACCCTTTAGCACATGCATATGCATCTCACTTTCGGCTTCATGGACAATATATACATTTGTCAACGATAACTTTAACGTATAAAATGCTAATAAAATCTATATTTTCTACTTTTTTGGTATTTACAAATTATTTTTTTTAAATTTAACAAAAAAAAAGGGACAAAAAGGGGCAACATATCACAAATAGTAGCTGATTCAGCTCATAGAAAAAGGGGGACAAAAAGTGGCAAGGCAGCCGAAAAAGTGGCAAATTGCCACTTTAGTCGGTCAAACGGTCACGCTGATGATGACATTATTGAATTGTTCTCTCTTTTTAGTGCTCTTGATTGTATGAGAACACTGAAACTGGAATTCTATTTTATCAAAAGCATGCAGCAGTGTTTGTTTATCTGCCAAGCGAGGGCACTAGTTATACAGTTACAAGCATATTTCACAAGTGCACACCGATTGGCAATTGTAAAATGAGCACACAAGTGTCAAAATAGGTGTATGTAAAAAAGAAAAAACAAACAGCGTACATTATTCGAGGGTGTTAGTTCGCATGCGATACTGTTCTAAGTTTTATAATATATTAATTTAAGACTCTAAAAAATAAAATACCTATAAAAGTAATATATTTCGCAATGAATATAATTGAAAAAAGTTTTATTATCACTTAATATTTTATGAAATTTTCAGTTTGTGAAATGAATTATGGTGCACTATGAAGTGTACAATATAAATATTGCACACTTGACACTACTGTCTGTTCAGCTGTTGTAAAATGGTTTTGTGTGTTTTTTGTTTCCTTGTTCTTTATTTTTGCTTAACACTCAATAACGATCACCACTACAAACAATATTCGCTCTTGAATAAATTACAATACTGTGAACTTTTTCACAGCTTGCGCACACTTCTAATACATACCCACACACACACAATCGATATATCTCAACTAGACCCCGTCCCCCTCCGAACATTCACAACCAGACTTATGTCCCTATTACGGTTTACAACTCAACTAATTTTAGTTGAAATTGTAACAACTTAACTTTAAAACAACTTAACTGTTTTTTGGTATTCTGAATTACAACTAATTTTAGTTGTATGTGAAAGAATGATCGAAAAGAAAAGGTTTTTATTTATGCAATGTTTTTTGAAACCATATTAGCCGTCACAAAACGTTTTACATATTTTAAGTTTTGGCCATGTATTTTATTTTTAGATTTCATGTTTTATGAACATGGCAACAATATTGGTTGACAAATGGGATTGGTTGGCGTCTGGAATAATGAACCAAAACTAATACAACACTCGAAATAAAAACCAAAATACAACTGATAAAAAGCAGTTGTCTCATGGTGAAATAAGTTGTAATCCATAAAAACATTTGACAACTATAACGAAACTATCTATTTAGTTGTAAATCATAATAGGTTTTTTAAATTGCTAAAGCTAGATACACCCGCAAATTTTCCCGTTGGCATTACAAAAAAATTATTTTCAGCTTTTCCCGACGGTATTACAAAAAAATTAATTTTCACGTTTTCCCGTCGGCATTAAAAAATTAATTTTCAAGTTTTTCCGTCGACATTAGGAAAAATAATTTTCACGATTTTCCCGTCGGCATTAGGAAAAATTTTTTTCCAGTCGGCATTAGAAAATCACACACATACAAAAACCTCAAACCTATGAACACTCTTAATGTATTTCTACACACAAATTCCCACGGTCACACATACACACCTAATGTAAACAAAAACTCCTAATGTAAACAAAAAACACAATTCTCAACTTTCAGCAATAAAATTTTAAAATTTTTGAACTGAAATTCTAAAATTTCAAATTTTGATTACCCAAATTTTAAAATATTAATTGTCCCCGAATGCCCATTCCGCAACTACTCATATTCAATGGTTGTTGTTGTCCGCAGTTATTCTCTCTGCGTGACAGTTATTAATTCTTTTATGAAAAAGCGTTTATGGTATCGCATGAATTTCTCCTCAGATTCCAATTAAGAATCCTAATATATAAAAAAGATCTGTGAACAACTAGAAAGTTTCTACTAAATATACGGCATTATCACCAATATATTTTTACTCACCGTAAGTATCCTTTTTACACAAAAATTCAATTTGCAACCAAAAACAAAAAAATTTCCATCAATTTCCTTAAAAAAAACGTTCACACTTATGAATTCAAGAAATTTATTATAGACATCGCTTAACCACCAGCAAATAAAGTTCACACTTATGTTTCTGTTATGTATTTTCGAGTGAAAATTTTTTTATTTCAAATTTGATAATTAATAGATAACGAAAACTGTAAATTTTAAGAACCCCAGAAGAACAGACCAAACGGCTGGACAGATTTTCTTCAAGTATAAGCGAGATGATATTAGATCGTCACCTTTCAAACGAAAAAAAAATTAAAATTGGTCTATTCATTTGCGAGCTAGGGCGTCAAAGATATATACATATATTCACCAGAATACATCTAGAAAACATGTGATATCCTCTAAACAGCTGGACCGATTTTCAAACATAGCTACGAACGCTCTCGATCAAGTTACCTTTCAAACAGAAAACACTAAATCAAAATCGGTCCATTCATTTAGTCAATACGTGGAGTCGGACAGACTCACAGATATCGTACACAGACACACACTCCAAATTGTAACACCCCTTTTTTGGTCGGGGGTTAAAAAGATCATTAGATCTATTTTTTTATATTCAAAACAACGTATAATAACCTAAGGTAGTAAATTACTACAAGTTTAAGCCTTGTCAGGTTGAATATCTTTAATTGGTGAAATTTGTTTCTTCAGGTATTCATACTTATTTGGGTTGATATAGAGATTTTGAGTATAAATAGATGTTTCCAATATTGACTCCATTAGGACTTTCTAGTAAGACAATCATAACATTACTTTTTTCACAATCTGACGGACCAACTATTGATGCACGTATAGAATTTTGCAAGAGGGATCTATGCTTTATTTTTGAACTAATGTTCGATATTTCAATATTTCGTACCTAGATATTTTTAGGTTGTTTTACTAACCGCATTTGTGTAACTAAATGCATCTCATAAATATTTACGCATACTCATAATAAAAGCAATATAAAAATATCCTTTGTTTTGAGTATGAGTATGAACCATGATTATGCTAAAGTTCGTAACGCTTTGTAAGCCAAACTACATGTGATAATTATTAATGTACAAATAAGTCCAAAGTTCGTTGTAAATATTCTGACAAACACTTAGTAGAACGAAACAACTAACTGTTTTCGAAAGTCACTACAGCTTTATAATCAGCGTTCTGTTGAGTTTGATCCCCTGTGTGTGCAGTGATTTGATGTAGATTTCTGCTTTATATACTCAGCTTGTATTGCAAATGAATTGATTTAATTCATCATATTGCAATTTGCTAAAAGCTGTTTTTGTACTGAAAGCTCAACTTTACCATCTCTAAATTTACAACAGTCGTTTGTCGTTTTTTCTTTACTAATTGCGTACAGGTTAGTTAATTTGCTTATCTTTGTTCTACTTAAGACAAATTTTTTTGGTTTTGTTACTATGAAGTATATTTTTATTAATATTATTATAATTTTTCGAAACAAGTCTATATCTATGAAAATGTTTTCTGATATCGAATAGCCATACTATTTAATTTTTTCTATTATAAGAGATAATATTTATGAAACGTATTTTCATCAAGCTATTTTAATGTTGTTTTGACTATGAGCATGCGCTCACATTTATGAAATGCATTTCATACATATTGAAGATTCATCGAACATTTGGCCAAAAATAAAGCATAGTTACCTGTTACCAAATTCTATTCATGTTGGTCCGTCGAATTGTGGAAAGACTAATGTTATGTTTGGCTTGGTATAAAGTCCTAATTTACTCAAGTTTAAAAACATCTATTTATACTCAAAATATCTATATCAACCCAAATATGAATATCTGAAGAAATTAATTTCATTAAATAAAGAAATGGGATATTACAAATAATAAATCTGTTATTTCTCCTAACGAAGCTAAAAGTAATAAAAAAAACGAAACAAATATTTGACACGATTACAAGAGAAAAAAATATAAGAATAATTTTAAATATATAAAGAAAAACAAAAAGAAAAGTATGTAAGTCCTAAACAGATGGAAGAGGATCTAGATGTTGTTTGCCCTTTTCTGTTCTTTACCTTCCCATGACCTACAATGCTATTCTACGCCAATATTCTGAATAGCCCACTGTATTTATCTACAGCTACCTATATGTTTCACGAAATAATTAAAGAGAAAAGTTTAAAATTCCATTAAATGAAAACAAGTTTATTTTATAATGTACACATATGAAGTTGTTAAAATAAAAAAATAAAATTTTAACTAATTAATATTAATATAAAAAGAAAACAATACTCTACAGAACAAAAAAATAAAACAAGTAAAATAAATTATAATATTAAATTAAATTATATATTAAAAGGTAAATATTATTGAATGTAATGTATATATAATATAATGTATAATATAATGAAATTTTTATTATTTATTTTATAAAACACTCACCATGGTTAAATCCCACGAAGACTGCAGGCCTGTAGTCAGGATCTTGGGTTTCTTAAGTTTGATAAGTATTTTAAGAATTTATGTTATTATGAAACGAATTATAAAAAAAAATATTTGTATGTGTTATACTGATTTTATATTTTGCTTTATTTGGTTATATTATATGGCCGGCGCTAAGGCGCCGCTGGCCAGGATTCGCAGGTTTATATATGCAGAATCCTTTATTTTAATAAAACAATGTGCCGATTTAAGGCATGAAATAATTCTATTTTTATTTTTGACTTATACTGCCTTAAATACTATTTTACAAAAATATTCTTACACAACTAGTAACCTACATAATCATACATTTAATTCATCAAAAACCCTTTTCACTAATTCAGCAGTTTATTGCAATTGCCAAATATTCAAGCTACAAAGTATTTGTTAGTTTATTAATAAAAGTTAGTGTGTCAGTACGATCAATGAAAATTGATCGTTTTGTTCCGTTTGTTTTTTCTTTTAAAAAGCAAAAGAAACGAAAGAAAATAAAAGAGGACGATGCTACACTACACCCTTACCCTTTTAGTTAAAATTTTACAATTTAGCAAGATTGCAAAATTTTAATTGTTGTTTAGTGCATTAATATGGTTACTGATATAGGTGGAAAATTTTGTATTGCTTAATCTGCTGAATATATGTGGGTTTTATATTTTGATTTTACAATTCTTAATTATAAAAAAAAATTTTAAAAGCTTAAATGTACTTTTTCTTTTAATTTTATGTTATTTATGTTTTACATTATTTCTTAAAACTTACATATGTTAAACAAATTGTTTTTCTTAGTTTTTATACTTTTTTAAAAGATTCTTATGAACTATTTTATTTTTTCCGTTGATATTTAATTCTACATTAACTTTATCTATGCTTACTACCTCGTATGGGCCTTTGTATGGTGCCTCATATTTTTTCCTATTTTCTACCTTTAATAAAACTAAATCTCCTATATTAATTTCTATAGTATTTATCTTACTGTATGATTCTAAGCTTCTATTCCTTTTTGTTACTTCTATAATGCTTCTAGCATTGTTTATTGAATTTCTTAGCCTTATTTTTAATTCCTTAGCATAATTGTCCAAGTCATATACTCTATTATTATTCATCACGTTTTCACCTGGGAGTTCTGGTATTTTACCAAAAACTAATTCGAATGGTGAGTAATTATTGTCTACGTGAGGTGTAATATTATATGCAAAAGTATAATATGGTATCCACTCATGCCAATTGTCATCGTTAACGAAATATAAAAAGTATTCATTTAATACCCTATGGTTTCTCTCTACTGTGCCTAAGGTTTCATGATGATATGGTGTTGAAAATTTTTGTTCTATTTTTAATAACGTACAAATTTCCTTCATTAGTTCGTTTACAAATTCAGTACCTCTGTCTGACTTTAAAACCTTGAAAATACCATATTTTAATATCAAATTTTCGATTACACATTTAGCTATTGATTTTGCTTCTTTATTCTCCATCGGTGCTGCTATTACATATTTAGTCAATTCGCATTGCATTGTTAGTATATATATGTTATTTTCGGACGGTCTTAATGGTCCGACTGTGTCAATTACTATAGTTTCAAAACTGTTATTTGGCGTGTCTGTGAGACATAACGGTTCTTTTGTATGCCTTATTTGTTTATTTCTCTGACACAAATCACATTTCGAAACGTATTCTTTTACCATTTTGTACATATTTTTCCATATGTATCTTTGTTTTAATTTTATTAATGTTTTCCTTATTCCAAAATGTCCTCCGCATGGTGTGTTGTGATACAATTTAATTAATTCATATTTTTTGTTGTTATCTTTTATTATTTGAGGATTACTATATAACATTATTGTGACGTCACTTTCTTTACATTTATTTATTTTTTCTTTAAGTTTTTCAATGGATATCCTTTTAAATATTTCGTCGCTCTTTTCTAGTGCGAACTTATCATATTCCGTTCTGCCTAAAACAGAAAGTAGTTTATCCATCACATTATCTAGATAATCGGGATTTTGGCTACATCCGACGCGCGTTTCATTTAGAACAGAATCATTTTCAATTTTAATTTCTTTTCTTAGTTTTTCAAATATAAATTTTAATTTTCTAGCTAGCTTTATATCATTAATGGATGCACAGTCCAAAATTTTGAGTTGGCCAAACTCATTAAGATCTATAACACCATCTTGTTTGGATCCATATATTTTATCTTCTTTATTTTTCATATTTTCCTCATTATTTGTTATACTTTTATTTTTCATATTTTCCTCATTATTTCTTATATCTCCTTTATCTTTTTCTTGTTGTATCACTTTCTTGTTCATACTTCTAGTTATCACTAGTGATCTTTTAATTGTTTCATCATTTTTTCAGGAATCATTGTCCTTAATGTGTCAGAATCTATCTTTATTCTTGACAATGCATCTGCATCGAAATCGTAATCCGATAATTCTAGGCGAATTCTAGTCAGCTTTGAACTTGGATTTTTGTGAGAAAATAACGCTATCAATGGTCTGTGATCTGTAACGACTATGAATTTTCTGCCATACAGATATGGTCTGAAAAATTGTATACCCCAATGTATACCAAGTAATTCTTTTTCTATTACGGGCTTATTTACTTCATGCTTATTTAGTGATCGACTCGCAAACGATATAGGTCTATCAAGTCCGATTTCTCCTTGTGATAATACAGCTCCTAGCGCAAAATTAGATGCGTCCGTAGTCAAAATGAATTTTTCATTGAAATTAGGATATTGCAAAATTGGCGGGTTAATTAGTTTATTTTTCAATCTATCAAATGCGTCTTGGCATTTTTCTGTCCAAACAAATTTTCTGTTTTTCTTCAAAAGTGCATTCAAACTACTTGTTATTTCAGCAAAATTTTCGACAAAACGTCTGTAATAATTACAGAACGCTACAAACCTTCTTACCTCGTCTGCATTTTTAGGTACTGGGTATTTTGTAATTGCCTCAAATTTTTCTGGATCAGGTTTTATGCCTTGTGGTGTTATCAAGTGTCCTAAATATACGACTTCTGATCGTAGAAATTGGCATTTACTAGGGTTAAGTTTTAAATTGTATTTATCCAACCTGTTAAGAACTTTTACAAGATTAGTATTGTGGTGGTTCAAACTGCATCCAAAGATTATTATATCATCAACATACAAAAATGCCTCTGACTCTAGTCCGGCTAGTGCTATTGTAAGCATACGTTGAAACTATTTGATGATATTTTTAGTCCAAATGGTAATCTTGTGTATTGATAATGTCCATTTGGTGTTGAAAATGCTGTGTATGGACGTGATTGTTGATCAAGCTCAATTTGATGAAAAGAGCTTGTCATATCCAATGTTGAAAAATATTTGGCTCTACCCAATTTATCCAAAATATCATCTAACCGTGTCAATGGAAATTTGTCATTGACAATTTTGTCATTAAGCTTTCTGTAGTCAACAACCAATCTCCATTTTTTTAAATCTGTCTGCCCTTTTTTTGGTACTAGTAACAATGGTGCATTGTAAGGACTTATTGATGGTTCTATAATTTTATCTTTCAAAAGTTTCTGAACTTGCGAATTTATTTCAGTTGTCTGAGCCTGTGGTAAACGATAGTTTTTTATGTGTACTGGACTGCTATCGTGCAGTTCTATTTTCTGTTTATAAAAGTTATTTGTCGTTAGTTTCTCATCTTCAATGTGGAATACATGTTGATATTTCTTCAATATTTCCTTTAAGTTTGCCATGTTCTCGTCTTCCGAATGATCAAGCTCCAATAATTTTAATAACTCTTCAAATCTTTTTGATGTATATTCGTGATTACTGTTCTGTGTATGCAATTTGTAACTATTATAATTTTGTAGTGGTACTGTTTTTATTTTTATATTCTGAATTTTCACATCTTTATCTGTGACATTTAGTATTTTTATGTGCTTATTGCCAGTTTTAGGTATTATCGTATTTGCGACGTACACACCTTTAGTGATTTCCCTGTTTAAAACCAACGCGTCTTATTCTATGTCTATCTTTATAGGAACAACGATTTCACTTCTGTGAGGAATAGTTACTGTATTTATTCTTGTGTCGTCATAAATTGGAATATTGATGATTTCATTATCTTTTACGAAAGTTAATATATATGTGGCATAATCTATATTGCATCTATGTGTCGTTAGGAAATCTCTTCCCAGAATACCATTAGTGCTTATCGGAAAGTTATCTTCTACTACTTGTACTTTATGATTCAAAATAATTTTGTTTATTTATATCTATTTCTAAATTAGTTGAGCCCAATGATTTAATCATATCTGTTGAAATTCCTGTCAAATTGCAATAATCATCTGTATCTTCCACATGGTTAATTATAATATTCCTTTTGCATAATGAAACATCTGCACCAGTGTCGATTAGAAATGTTACATCGTTTACGGCGTTTGGAATTCTTAATTTTACGTAATTTTTGAGATTTGAAGCTATGCAATAAACTTGTCTAGTTAATATTATATTCCCATCGGGGATCCTGTCTATACGGTCCCCGGGATTGGTCCGTTTCCCTGCTCACTTACATAATTTATATTATGATTTCTATTACGGTTGTTGTTGTTATTGTTCCATCTTCTTTGTGTGTTAGATATGTTACTGCGATTGTTAAACCTATTGTTTGTGTTGAAATTTATGTTTGGTTTGTTATTGTTAGTTTTTTGAAAATTATTGTTGTTGGTTTTAGAGTAAGTATTCCCATTTTCACCATAGCTTCTATTGTTAATATTGTTATTTTTCCTGTACATCCTGCTGTTGTTGTTGTAGTTAGTGTTCAATCTGTTATTGTTGTTATAGGTTCTATATGTATTTTGCTGTTGATATCGTGGCTTTTCTCTGTGGACATGCATTACCGAATTGTTTGTTAACTTGCATTCGTTTTCCAATTCCAGAGCAAGTTCTGTAGCACTTTGCAAATTATTTGGTCTGGCTGCGTATATTGTTGTCTTGAAATTTTCATTTAGACCCTTTTTAAATGTATCCAAAGCCAATTTATTGTTTAATCGCATTATGACATTCTTTTCTGGTTCCGTTGCATTATTCCCTAATTCGTCTATTCCTAGTTTATTCAATTTGTCTATAATTGCAGTAATTTTATCCCTAAACAAACTTACCGACATTGTCCTTTGAAAAAGTGTGTTCAATTTGCCTTGTAATTCTGGAATTGTCTCCCTACTTTTGTATCTGTCTTGTAATAGTCTTTTTAGTGCTTCAAAATTTTCTGGTTTTGAATAACTTCCCAATGCTGTTCTAACGTTTGATGACAATTTAGCGTGATATACATATTGTAAAAAATCAGTTTTGCCCTCGGTTGACAAATTTTTATTAATTATTTCCGCTGTTATTAAAAAGCTATCTAATTCCATATAGTTGCCATCGAATAGTGGAAGTGTTTTCGATGCAGTTTCCAGATTAAACGCTGCCATTTTAGAATCTGTTACCAGTATGTCCTGTTTCTTCGTACAATTATATGTTACCTCTTCGTATATTGAATCAGGTAATTCTATTTCTAAGTTTTTCTTTATTGCTAATTTATAAAGTCTACTTTTCAAATCTAAGAAAAATGCATCAGCCGCTGATTTTTGTGCTGAAGTTAATCTCTGACAATTTACGTTAAAAATAATTCGTACTTCCTCTAACCTTTTCAATAAATTTTGAATATGTAATTCTAAAGTTTCCTCTCTAATAGGTCTGTCTATATTTATGCATTTATGCGAACGATCAAAATCTTCTTTAATTAGTCTGACCTTTGTAATTATTGCTTGCCAATCCATTTATTTTTACTATCATTATACAAAAGTTTACAGTACTTTAAAGTAATAGATTGAAATATTATATTGTAACCGTATCTGTATTATTTCTATTTTGATTATATTTAAGTACATACTTTTTGAAATACTTATTTATTTTAAATGCTATAAACAATATTATAATTACTATAACTAAAGTTATTATATATTCAGGGATTACTTGTTTGCTGTTTTCGGCGTTGCCGTTATTAACAATGTTTTCCTGAATTTCTACTTTACTCTGGGGCTTTCCCATGTCTTTATTGTTATATCCCCAAATTGGGCCTACCATCTAAATGTTAAAAATTTGTTTTTTTTTCATTTATTTTTATTTTGATTTTTATAGTATGTAGATAACTCTTTCTCTATTTTTTCTATTTGCACCCAAATATCTGTTGCTATTGTCCAATGTGGTGGTGGGTTTGCATTTATTGTTTGCTGTAATGTAGCCAAATTTCTTCGTAGCCACACTAGTCTACCCCCTCTCTTCCTACGTTTTATCAAGACTTTGGGTATCTGTATTAACGCTTCTTCTTTTCTTTTGAGCAATCTGGCTTTGTATACATTTATTGTTAATTTTTTCGGTCCCTGTTCGGTGATTTTTGCTGCTACGTACTTCGGGATTTCTACATCGGATTTCCCATCTGGTGTATATTCTTCCATTTAAAATTTTTCAAATGCCTGGTTTGGCAGGATAATTAAATTTTGCAGGATTAAATTTTGCAGGATATTAATTTATTTTGCAGGATATTAATTTATTTTGCAGGATATTAATTTATTTTGTAGGATAATAATTTATTTTGCAGGATATTAATTTATTTTGCAGGATCGCCATATACTGATTTTATATTTTGCTTTATTTGGTTATATTATATGGCCGGCGCTAAGGCGCCGCTGGCCAGGATTCGCAGGTTTATATGCAGAATCCTTTATTTTAATAAAACAATGTGCCGATTTAAGTCATGAAATAATTCTATTTTTATTTTTGACTTATACTGCCTTAAATACTATTTTACAAAAATATTCTTACACAACTAGTAACCTACATAATCATACATTTAATTCATCAAAAACCCTTTTCACTAATTCAGCAGTTTATTGCAATTGCCAAATATGCAAGCTACAAAGTATTTGTTAGTTTATTAATAAAAGTTAGTGTGTCAGTACGATCAATGAAAATTGATCGTTTTGTTCCGTTTGTTTTTTCTTTTAAAAAGCAAAAGAAACGAAAGAAAATAAAAGAGGACAAAAGGTGCGTTCAGACGATGCTACACTACAGTGTATATAAAAAAAAACAAAATTAAGAATGGATGTCGAAATGAATGTATGTACTCGTATGATGGTGGGTGTATGTATATGTGTGTTTTAAATTATCAAAAAAAACTTTTTCTTTAAGATTAACATGTAATTAAAAATAATTTGCAATTAAGAGGATTGGGAAAGAATGTTGTAATGCTATTATAATATTTATTTTTTACAATCTTCTTCCGAATTTGTATAGTTACACCATTATTTCTGACGTCCAAGGAGATTTTGAACTTGTTAAAGGCTTTCTTGAATATTGTTAGAAACAAGGCTTTAATTCTTCAGCCACCAACTATCATATATACTTCTTATTTGTCACCAACAAAGTGTTGAACTTATTCTGCTTCTTTCGGGAAATTATATTGAAGAGCAGGAATTTACTCGTATTGAGACTTTCCTTCTTGAGGACAAAGAAGTTTTTATAAATTTCTGGAAATTCTCTTATATATGAACGAATTTAAACTTTTTTCTTTATGCACATATAGAGTTTTCCTATTCCTTTTTATTTGGTTTTTTATCCGCAATAGTAAATTCTGCTTAATGTTACTTAAAATTTGTAAATCTTTCCAACTTTAGTTATCTTATAATCTTTGTTTCCGTTTCTATTTTTTTAAATCAATTTTTCAAAACCTCACTCCAAAAACTATCAAAAATCATTTTTTTTCACAGTTATTCTAGTTAAAAAAATTAATTAATAATAAAAAAATAAAGTACAAATTACGAAGGTAGGAAATCAAGTTTACAATACAAATTTTCAAACACGATCTCACAAAACAGAAACTATATAAGTTTTTCAAAAGAAAAAATATAAATTTGTTCTGTAAAGGGCGCAGACTTAATTCACAATAATCATCGATAGCAAGTATGTTACGTCCAAATATATTTGGTGTGATATAAGCCTTTTCCTGTGCCGTCTAAATCTTGTAACTCATAGTTTACATTTCCTATTTTGCGAATTGTAGCTGTTATCCCAACTGGTGCCAACTTCGAATTAAAGTGTTCAATATTCGAGCTCTGCGTAAAATTTCTTCTTATAACTTCCTGGCCAACAACATAATTCCTAGGACGAGATCTAAGATTACATGAGCGTACATTATTTGCATAAGCTTTTCGCATGTATTCACCTATAATAAACCGAATCAAAGAGATTTTGTCCTGTCTTTCCAAAATTATTTCCGAGTCATTTATAATGTCTATATTCTGTAAAAGTTTGCAGTCCGCTCCATGAGAAACCATAGTCTGTCCGAATATTACCTGAGATGATGTCTTACTTAAAGATTGGTGTACTCTTTTTCTTAATCCGCAGTTAATGTTGCTAATATATTGGTCCCAATTCCTCTGATTATCTCTAATATAAGACCGTAAAGCCTCATTTATGGAAAGATTGACGCGTTCACTGGCATTAGCCTGAGGACTATAAACAGCAGTCAACATATGTTGTATGCCGTGTTCCTTCAAGAAGTTCTCGAAATCTTTGCTCTTGAATTGCGATCCGTTATCTGACACCAACACTACGGGCACTCCATAACAGTCAAATATGTGTGTCTGTAAATGTGTTATTATTTTTTTGATGTAAAATTCTTTAATAGTTTTAAAAACGTTAATTTTGAAAAATGGTCTAGTACAATTAAAATTCCAATATTAGATGTCTTCGTCCTTGGTAAAGGTCCTAATAAATCAATATACAGTCTTTGAAACGGTCTGTCAGTCTTTACCATTTGTCCTAGTGGAGGTCTCAATGCAGTTGTCGGAATCTTCGAAGTTTTATACAATTCGCAATTTAAAACATAATCTTTTACATCAGTTACCAGTCGTGGCCAATAAAAATACCATCTTATTTTCTCCAATGTATTTGTTATCCCGCCGTGTGATGACTTCGGAGCATCATGTGTTGAATAAATAATTTAGTGTCTACGTTCTGTTGGTACTAAAAGTTTTCATGTATCCGACTCGTCCGTCGCACCGATAGAAAAATATATGTCCTTTTGTAAACGTATTTGTCAATTATCCGAAAATATGGAAAATTATAATTCTTTATGTTCTCACGCAATTTAACATATTCATCAGAGTAAAATCTTCCGAATCAAGATCAATGGTTAGAACATTTGGAATTTCAATTGAATTTATGGAATCCTCGCCCTCATGAACCCGTGATAATGCATCAGGAACGACATTGTTTCTACCTTTTCGGTGTTCAATAAAAAAGTGGAAACCCTGAAGCTTCAGTGACCACCTAGCCAAACGCCCTGAAAAATCGCGCTGATTCATAAGCCAGTTGAGGCTGGCGTTATCTGTGACAATCTTGAATTCTTGACCCTCAATATAAGGTCTAAATTTCTTCACGGCCAATAAAACTTCTAAACATTCGAGGTCAGTGATGCTGTAGTTTAATTTTTTTAGACATATACGCTATGGGTTGTTCTATGCCGTCATCGTCTTCCTGCGCCAATACTGACCCTACCCCGCAAGTGCTTGCAACCCATTGTAATACAAGTGGTTTATAGTAATTCGGATGAATCAGTAGAGGGGCAGATGTCAAACGAGTCTTTAGCTCGTCGAACGCTTCTTGAGCTTTGACAGTCCATACAAAAGTCTTTTTCTTCGTTAAAAGTTCCCACAGTGCAAAAGTCACAGTCGAATAGTCCTTAATAAAACGTTGGTACCAACCAGTCATCCCTAGAAACCGACGTAAATGTCGTATTGATTTTGGTACCGAAAAGTCTCGTATGACATTAACCTTGTCCTCGTCCACCACCTTATTTAAAGCAAAACTACTTTTCTGCACATTTATAGTTAAACCTGCTTTTCTAAGTTGGCTAGCCACATAACTAAGTGTGACAAGTGTTCATTAAAGTTTTGCGAAACAATCAAAAGGTTATTTAAGTAACCAAATACATGTGTCTTTAAATTGTACGGAATTACTACGTCCATAAGTCGACACGTTTTGCGGTGCATTACAAAGTCCAAACGGCGTTCCGTTAAATTGATACAGTGGCCGATAAGGGTTTTTGGTTTGGAACTTTCCGCTAACTTAATTTGCCTAAAGGTGTCTTTCAAATCAATTTTTGAAGTAGTAGTGAACTGGGCATTCGGCCCCAATTAAAATTTTTAAATTTGTGTGAAATTTTAAAATTCTTGGAAATTTGTGAATTTTGATACCAAAGTGGGTGGTTCAATAATTCTGGTTTTTCATGACAGTGGAAATTTATATGTATGTATGTTTGTGGGGTGGATTAAGGGGTTTCATTAGATTAAGATTTCATAAGTATACATACATATATGCCGACGGGAAAATCATGAAAATGATTTTTCCTAATACCAACAGGAAAAACATGAGATGATTTTTCCTAATACCAATGATGAAATAGTGAAAATTAATTTTTCCTAATGCCGACGGCAATGCATGATTATTTTTTTCAAATGCCGACGGCAAAACATGATTATTTTTCCTAATGGCTACGGCAAAACATGAATATTATTTTCAAATGCCGACGGCAAAACATGATTATTATTTCCTAATACCAAAGGGAAAATTGCCGGTGTTGCCAGACTGTAGAAATTTGTTATAGTAATACTATATCAGTAATATCAGAGAAAATAGATTTGATGACTACTAGGCGATTCTCATATGTATATATGTATGTATGTATGATTTCCTCACGCTAATAAATTGTTTATAAATAAAATAAATTGCTTATAAATAAAATAAATTGTGTATAAACAAAATAATTAAATTAATTAATTTAATTTATTTAATTATTTTATTTATGTTTAAAATTTTCTGATATGTGTGAACACCCCTAGTACTTGCTGGACCCCCCAGCTAGATTGTCGCTGGTAATTGTATATTGTGTTTATTGTTTAAGAAATATATTTGTATGTATGTATGTATGTATGTATGAATGTGCGATCGTGAGAACTTGTGCGTGGAATATTTTGTTGAATATTTGCAACGTAATCATTTGACTACGATTATTTTAAAGCAGCAAAGTTTCAACTAAGTACACTCATCAGCAGAGAAACAAAAACCAAGCATTTGCAAGTAAGCAAAAAAGTTAACTTCTCCACCTCCCCACTTCCTTCTCTTTCATTTATGTAGTTTGTATTTTAAATAAGAAAACACTTGTACATTCTTTTATTTTTCTATTCATTTATTGATAAAAATTTCTTTAAATTTTATAATAATACATACATTAATATTTTAAAAAGTAAAAAGGTCATTTAAAGCAAGACATTTCTTTTGTTAGTAAAATAGCATTTTTTAATGCGCATACACCAAATTTATGATAATTACAATAACAATATTCTGGATACTTGATTTCCATTTGTTTAAAGTTGATGCAGCCTATATCCTCAACGTTAGAAATTTTTCGGTTAAACATTTTTTCCAACCATAGTCTTTTTTCTTCAACTTTTCGCGTTTTTACGTAAATTTTAGAACATCTTGCGTTGGCTTTTAAAAAATTGCAAACGCTATGAAATGAAACTAATCCAGCAGCCTAGCTTAGGTGATGATAGTTTTTTGTTAGCCACTTTGCTTCTCTTTGCTCTTTTTTATTGATAAGCATTTAAAATCAAATGGTGGTTTTATGATGAAATTGTTATATTCATAATTGTTGAAAACAATTGCTACTTCTTTTGCGATGAAATCATTTGAATTACTTTTGAAGCCTTGTACGTCTATAAAAATTATGGTATTTTCCATATTACTCAATTTATAAGACTTTTCGAAATTGTCCTTTGATGGGTATATATTCTATTATATGATCCTGAATAAAAATGCAGTAAGCTGATGTCTTTGCTTACTGTTTCAAATTAAAATTTTATTCAATTGGACCGCTATTAAATAAAAGGAACTTTTATCTTAAACTTTAGTGCATTTGGAAGTGCTTGAGATTCTTTCATATAATAGCTTTGTTGGAATCTTAGATACGAGTACATATCATATAGAATTGCATAACGTTTATTTTTAATTTTTATGTTAAGATCATCATCATTTGGATATGAGACTGAATTTAAATGTACTTTTAAATTAGTTAAATCATAATGAAGAAATTTGTTTTCTTCTTGAATAGCGATGAACAGAAAACGAAATCGTTTTCTTACAATTTAGGTCTGGCCTCTCAACGGTTCCTCTAGTATACAAGATGACTTTCTATGTCAGCATTTCTGTCTACTCTTTGTCAGCATTAAGGGACAATTAAATTTTAAAATTTTAATTCCTCAAATTGTGTTACTTCATACTGATAATATGTTTACATTAATAAGGTATATGTTTATCTTATGAAGGTTACTCGCCTATGGCTTTTATTTGATGTTCTAGATTATTTTTTTTTCTCACTTTATTAAAGTTCAGCGTATTGTTTGCTTTATTTACCTGTCAGACAGAGTGTACGTATCAGTTGATCACTCAGTCTCTCTTTTTAATATTTTTTTTTCTTTTAATGTGTCACTACTATTTTTTCAGATTTTACTACTTGAAATAGAGAATATTTGTGTAACTTTTAAATGTATTCATATATACATATAGGTAAATATATGTATGTATGTATAGAGAAATTACTTTATCTACAAAGAAATACATGTTTAATAATCAACTATTCTAGAAAATCGATCTCAAATAACTCAGTTACCTCCACCATCAAATCACCGACGGTGTTTTCATAGTGTCAGAAATATTAGAATATCTATGTTTGAGAGAATTTTTACCTAGAGTTTTTCTACATGAGGTTTGCTGGTTGACCCTCTTAAAGTTATTGTTGACGTAGGGTGGGTTGTATCACATTCAGATGTAATCATTTCTTACTTAAAAAAGGCCCTCATCACCATCAACCATATCTGTATACATTTCATTCATGAGTTGGGTTGATCCAGATACAATTGCGGTCTACAGATTAATGATTAGAAACAAGTTTCTCATCACCTTTTAACAGATTTATATATTTTGCTAGCATGCATGCCTTAGCATGCTTCTATCGATAGTGACGCGAGAGTCCGACATGTAGTGGTGCTTCAATTAAAAATCTATACTATTAGAATTTAAGAATTCACTCTTCTGAATTTTTTACAGAGTAGATACATATGTATTTCATTTCCCACAAAGTCATAAAATTTCTTTGCTTACAAAATTGTATGACGTGAGGAATTTTCTTAAATTATGCATGCTTCGGCATGCTTCCAATATTTTTTTCTCTAAATTTTTTTGATACTCATTCAGATTGATTCTAGTTGAAGTCTATATTTATTCAGTAAGTTTGTTCGATACCCATTCATACACATGTACATTCTTAAAAATTGGATATCAAAGTCCAAGTTGGTTAGTTTATCTATATTTTCTAAAGATCTGATAGCTATAGAAATGAACAGAGTGAAGATCTATTATAATAAGACCAGATTCACATTTTTAAATTTCAGAACGAACAATATTTGATGATATCATCTTATTTAATGATGCTAATACTGAGAATGATGATGAAGATGATTTTTACTCATAGACTTCCAATTCTGAAGACATTTATACTTATTATCAGTCTTGGAAGGAAGAATTGAATTAGATACAAACTATGGCCCACATCAAGATTTGAATAATGAATGGAAGTTTGGTGATAGTAACCTAAAACTAAATAAAGATAAAATAGAAACTGATGGTCAAATATAGGCTCTAATAGTAGCTTTATTTTCTTTAATAATTGATAATAAAATATGGAAATACTATGAGAAATTTGATTTTGAAAACTATATAAAATATATAATTTCTACTAATACATGGATATAGAATCATCATCATTCACTGACAGAGAATGATGTTATCAGTAAATTGTTTCTGGAAACTCAAATCTATAAAATATAGGACAAATTAATAATACAGCTTAAGGAATTAATATAATTCAAGAATATATTAAAATGCAAATTGATGGAGTACAACGTGAAATACAATTAGAGATAGAAGATAGTTATAAAATTGAAAAACACGTACTAAAAATTAAATCATCTTTTGAAAAAACAAATTGAACAGCTGAACGATAAAATTTATAGATTGGAAAATTAACTATATGATAGTATAAATAGCTGAAAGTGCATCAAGTAGATCCCAACACTCTCTAAAAAATCTCTAAAACAACTCAATGTCTTTAAAAAGAAATATAGCAAACGAACTCTATAATAAATCTCGAAAATTGTTTGTGCATTGTAGATATGTAATGAAAGGAATAGTTGATCTTTTATGGAGCTAATTTAGGTGAAATGGGAAACTATTCTACAGAAAATAAAAATTATTGATTATTGTAGACTGTAAATGATTCATTCTCAAAGTTTCTATGGTCAATACCGTTGAAAATAAAAGTTGCAATCGAAAAAACCTAGGCTGTGGAAAATATTTTTGAAATGTTACGAGTACCAAAAAACTTACAAATGGATGATTGTAAAAAATTTTTTAATAGACACTGGAAAATTCATAAATAAAGTAGAAGATTAAACATTAAATAATATGAAAGCATCAATACTAGAATGATTTAATAGATCATCCAAAGGAATTATGTGTTAAGAATTTAGTTTTTTTTTTTTCATGCGTATATTTATTTATTGTATCTTCAAAAAATGAACTAACAATAAGTTTTCAAATCTTAAATCTAGATATAATAATTAGGCCCAACCAGTGTCAGGCATAAACTTAGTGATAGTAATCAATAATACATAAATATCGCACTAAGCACAGAAATATTTTCAAGCTGTTTCATCTGGAGTGTTGAGTATTAGAGCCATAGTGTCCCTCTTTTTTAAGCGGATGTGTCCAGTAAAATTCAAGATGTTACGAGCAAGTGGATTAGGATGAGACTCGAGTTTTGTTAAGTATTTGCCTGCATATTTTTTAATTTCTTCAGTCACTAGTGGCATATTTAAATCACGATGTAAATTTGAATTTTTGATGTACCATGGAGCCGATGTTATTAGTCTTAAAATCTTGTTTTGCCTTCGTTGGATTCTCTCTACATTGGAAGCTAAAGCAGTTTCCCATAGCTGAATTCCGTAGCACCATATGGGTTTCAAAAGCGACTTGTATATTAAAAGTTTACAATCTAGACTGAGTGTTGAATTTCTACCAATCAGCCAATGTACCTGAGTTAATTTAAGTTTCATTTTTGTTAGCTTTGAGTCAATATGGTGTTTCCATGTAAGCCGTCGATCAAGGTGTATACCAAGGTATTTTATATGTGAATGTTGAGGAACAACTTGATTGTTGATTCGAATTGGGGAACAAGTATCTCTTCGCAGGGTAAATGTTAGCTGAACACACTTTTGTTCATTAACTTTAATTCTCCATAAGTTTAACCATAGTTCCAGCTGTGTTGTATGTTCTTGTAGATATCGAGAAGCCTCGTGATGGTTTTCGTGCATACTAAGGCAGGCTGTATCATCGGCAAATGTAGATGTATGGATATTGCTGCTCAAAGGCATATCACAAGTATAAATCAAATACAAAACTGGCCCCAATATGCTCCCCTGTGGCACACCGAATGATATAGATTCGGGCACACTCATGAAGTCTCCTTCAACAACCGTGAACTTCCGGGTAGTAATATAACTTTCCAATAGCTTCAGAAAATTTATTGGTAGATATGATTTCAATTTTAAAATAAGGCCTTCATGCCATACTTTATCAAATGTCTGAGAAACATCAATGAAGAGGGCAGAACAATATTTCTTTTCTTCAAAAGTTTTTCGTATAAATTGAATCAATCTATGAGTTTGTTCACTGGTGCTATGCTGACTTCTAAAACCAAATTGATGGTCCGGTATGCACTCATTATCAGTTAGAATTGGGGACAATTTTATCATGAGTAACTTTTCAAAGAGCTTTGAAATTGTTGACAGTAAACTTACTCAGCCTTGGTAAGATCTTTGCCCGGCTTTGGAATCATTTTAAACTTGGCAAGCTTCCAGCTGTTTGGATAATACTCCAGACGTAAAATGGCATTAAAAATGAATAACAGGATTCTAATTGCAATAGGAGGCAACTTCATCAGCATCTGGTTACTAATTTCATCAATACCCGGAGCTTTCTTCGGGTTGAGTTCAGCAATTAGTTTTTGTACATCACGCGTCTTAAATTTTATGGGTCGAAGGGGTAGCGCAACTACACTCGGCAAATCAACAGCACCAGAACATGAGTTTGGGGTAAATACGGATTTTAAATGCTCAGCAAATAATTTACCTTTTTCAGAGTCGCTTCTTGCCCAATCTCCAGTAGATGTGCGCAGAGGTGGTTTAAACTCGACGGGTGTTTTAAGCTTTCTAGCAAAGCGCCACAAAGAGTAATTAGATGCTGGTGTGACATCAAGACCTTCCAGATAATTTTTAAGAGATGCAGTTTTTTCAAATGCAAGCAACTCTTGGAGTCGTTTAGTGCACTCTTTAAACCTAGTTTTATGTTGAGGTGATCTGTGCTGTTGCCATTCCCTTCTAGCTCTTCTTTTTTCACACACGAGACGTTCAATATCAGTATAATAAATTCTATTAAACCCAGTCTGCGGATGGGAGGTAGTAGCATGTTCAGCAGCCTGTTTAATATTTTCATTAAGATTGGTAATGTTAGATTCAATATCATCAGGTGTTCTTAGCGTAATGTTTTCTGTGCAATGACTACTAAGATATATTTTGAATCCCAGCCAATTAACACGATTTATCATCTTCACATAAGGATGAGGTAAGTCACTTCTTAATGGGCTACAAATTGAAACGATCGTGGGAGAGTGGTCGCACGAGAGAACTAGAGAAGCTTCAACTTGAATTAAATCCCTAGAGATATTTTTCATGACGCCAAAATCTATAACATCCGGAATTTTTTGTATGTCTGTAGGCCAGTAAGTGGGCTCCCCACTCGAAATGACGTCCAAGCCCATTTTTGAAATTGTGTTGAACAACGCTCGACCTCTGGGTGAGATAAGACGCGAACCCCAGAACGTATGTTTGGCATTATAGTCCCCAGCTGCTACGAAACAAGGGCCAAGAGATTTGAAGAAATCCTCGTATTGATCTTCAGTAATTGCGAATCTGGGAGGGGAGTAAATTGATGATATTACAAAATTAGTGCAAAAATTTTCAATACAAATATTCGTTGCTTGTAGATGTTCTTCAGAAATGTTGTCAGTAATATAATACTTGAGTCTTGACCTTATTAGAATTGCTGATCCACCGCATGCTCTTCCTCTTGGGTCCTTTGAATCATATACGGTGTAGCCAGAAATTTTAAAAAGACTTCTCGAAGTCAAATGAGTCTCTGAGACCAACATTATATCAATATTTTTTTCCGTGAGGAAGTGCTCAAGTTCATTTTTATGTTGGCGAATGCCGTTTGCGTTCCAGAAACATATTTTTAACGTGTTCATGGTTTGTTAACTTGAAGCAGTATATTCTGCATTCGCAGCATTTCTTGCATCATGCTAGTCATATTTGTAGTAAAGTTGTTTATAGTTTGCACCAGATTATCAATAGTGGCTTCAAGGCGACTGAAATTAAAGCTTGTGTTAGCATTTGTTGAATTACTTGGTGGGGACACTTTCTGCGTGGGAAAAGAATTTGTCTTAACAGCATCGGCATATGATACACGTGAAGTACTTGGTTGGCTCAGTGGAGGAAAATTGGCGGAGAAAGCATTTGCTGATTGAACTGGAGCTAATTTAGGTTTTTGTCCCATGGTCTTTTTAACGAAAGAATATACAGGACATCCTCTGTAGTTAGCAGTGTGATTACCTCCACAATTACTACATTTTTTTTCAGCTTGATCTTTTGCCTTCGTACAGCTGGCAGAACCGTGCAATTCACCGCAGATAACACAAATTGTGTGTCATTCGGCTCCAGTTCGACCCGAAATAGGGGTTGGGGGACCTTTTCTCTGTTAATTATATTAGTAACATTTTTAACCTTAAATCCTTTGTCGATAAGAGCACATTTTACTTCTTCGGGGTCAAAATAGGAATCTATGCCCTTTAATACTATTTGTAGGCCTTTAGCACTTTTAAGTTGATAAGTGTAAAAATTTGTTTTGTTTTTTTCAAATTCACTAATAATTTTCCGGAAATCTTTTTCATCATATATTTGGATCTTAGTTTCATCAATATTACCTCGTTTAATTGGAATGATGTAAAAAGTATTTTCACCAATGGCCGACAATAGTTTTTTTAAAAGCAAGTTAGAGTTTTTTTCTCTCAGATAGATAGGTGGTGGCTTAAAGACTTTAGCGATAATGCAGCGGGCTTGTCGTTATTGTCTTGCAATAGTGAAAACCGATTTTGACGATAAGTAGATGATGCGCTGTTATCCCTAGACATCTTTGGAGCAGATGAAATTTTTGAAGAATTTGGGCTTCGCCCACGCTTTACCACAGTTATATACCTATCCATTCCGACTTGGACCTTGGCTTTAGTGCTACTGTTATCTGTAGTGATAACCTTGTTAAGTGATGTATACGAGCCCGAAGGGGATGATATCGCTGACTTATATGAAGAAGTACTAGGCAATTGTAATGTTAACGAATCACTAATTGGGATTGGACAAAGCGAAGTTGATCGTTGACGAAAAAGTGGCTTTGCCGTTAGAAAAAGACTATCATCAGATTTTTTATTTTTATTGTTAACATTAAGAGCTTCAGAACTCACAGTAAAATATGCATTTCTGCCGTTTGAACTCACTTCACAATTTTTTATTTTTGAGGTACTCATGTAGAGTATTCCTCAAGGGCACTTTGTTTGCGGTTTTTGTTTGTTTTTGTTTCTTGCTATGTAAAAAAAATATCAGCAATATTTGCTTTGCTTATTTATCAAAGTTAATATGTATTACTGTTATTATGTATTACGAATATTTTTTGTATGATTTTTTGTTTGTTTATTATATATATATGAAAAAAAAAACTCCGCTAAGACGTCTGTTCACTATGAAGGTTCAGCGAGAACTGATTTAGATTTAGCATTAATGGTTCATATAAGATTTACTTAGTGCCTAAAATAGAAAAGCTCATCTCACAATTAAAATGTTTGCAATTAAAGTTAACTCAATAAATGAGGAAAAGGTGGAAAATAGAGTATACAGTAATTTGAAGATGTAGAAAATGTTGAAATTTAATGACAATAAAAATAAAATTAAAAAAGGAAAAATCTAGTTTCTTAGGTCTTAGGAAAGATAATTAACTTAATGTACTGGAATTCTCTAAACTTGTTGGTCTGTATGAAATATTGTGAAAACGTAAGTGTTCAAAATGAAGTTTAACACAGTGCAATATTCAGCAACACATCGTATTATCACTTTTTATAGTAAAAGTTGTACATTTTCCATTTCGAAAGCAGTAGCACACAATATTTAAAAATGTGAATCTGGGCTTATAATAGATCTTCACTCTGTTCATTTCTATAGCTATCAGATCTTTAGAAAATATAGATAAACTAAGCAAATTGGACTTTGATATCCAATCTTTAAGAATGTACATGTGTATGAATGGGTATCAAACAAACTTACTGAATAAATATAGACTTCAACTAGAATCAAGCTGAAGCATGCATAAATTGTAAAATGTGGTGTAAACAGATCTTACTTTACATATGTATCTACTCTGAAAAAAATTCAGAAGAGTGAATTCTTAAATTCTAATAGTATAGATTTTTAATTGAAACACCACTACATGTCGGACTCTCGCGTCACTATCGATAGAAGCATGCCAGCAAAATATATAAATCTGTTAGAAGGTGATGATAAACTTATTTCTAATCATTAATCTGTAGACCGCAATTGTATCTGGATCAACCGAACTCATGAATGAAATGTATACAGATATGGTTGATGGTGATGAGGGCCTTTTTTAAGTAAGAAATGATTACATCTGAATGTGATACAACCCACCCTACGTCAACAATAACTTTAAGAGGGTCAACCAGCAAACCTCATGTAGAAAAACTCTAGGTAAAAATTCTCTCAAACATAGATATTCTAATATTTCTGACACTATGAAAACACCGTCGGTGATTTGATGGTGGAGGTAACTGAGTTATTTGAGATCGATTTTCTAGAATAGTTGATTATTAAACATGTATTTCTTTGTAGATAAAGTAATTTCTCTATACATACATACATATATTTACCTATATGTATATATGAATACATTTAAAATTTACACAAATATTCTCTATTTCAAGTAGTAAAATCTGAAAAAATAGTAGTGACACATTAAAAGAAAAAAAAATATTAAAAAGAGAGACTGAGTGATCAACTGATACGTACACTCTGTCTGACAGGTAAATAAAGCAAACAATACGCTGAACTTTAATAAAGTGAGAAAAAAAATAATCTAGAACATCAAATAAAAGCCATAGGCGAGTAACCTTCATAAGATAAACATATACCTTATTAATGTAAACATATTATCAGTATGAAGTAACACAATTTGAGGAATTAAAATTTTAAAATTTAATTGTCCCTTAACGCTGACAAAGAGTAGACAGAAATGCTGACATAGAAAGTCATCTTGTATACTAGAGGAACCGTTGAGAGGCCAGACCTAAATTGTAAGAAAACGATTTCGTTTTCTGTTCATCGCTATTCAAGAAGAAAACAAATTTCTTCATTATGATTTAACTAATTTAAAAGTACATTTAAATTCAGTCTCATATCCAAATGATGATGATCTTAACATAAAAATTAAAAATAAACGTTATGCAATTCTATATGATATGTACTCTTATCTAAGATTCCAACAAAGCTATTATATGAAAGAATCTCAAGCACTTCCAAATGCACTAAAGTTTAAGATAAAAGTTCCTTTATATACCCATCAAAGGACAATTTCGAGTCTTATAAATTGAGTAATATGGAAAATACCATAATTTTTATAGACGTACAAGGCTTCAAAAGTAATTCAAATGATTTCATCGCAAAAGAAGTAGCAATTGTTTTCAACAATTATGAATATAACAATTTCATCATAAAACCACCATTTGATTTTAAATGCTTATCAATAAAAAAGAGCAAAGAGAAGCAAAGTGGCTAACAAAAAACTATCATCACCTAAGCTAGGCTGCTGGATTAGTTTCATTTCATAGCGTTTGCAATTTTTTAAAAGCCAACGCAAGATGTTCTAAAATTTACGTAAAAACGCGAAAAGTTGAAGAAAAAAGACTATGGTTGGAAAAAATGTTTAACCGAAAAATTTCTAACGTTGAGGATATAGGCTGCATCAACTTTAAACAAATGGAAATCAAGTATCCAGAATATTGTTATTGTAATTATCATAAATTTGGTGTATGCGCATTAAAAAATGCTATTTTACTAACAAAAGAAATGTCTTGCTTTAAATGACCTTTTTACTTTTTAAAATATTAATGTATGTATTATTATAAAATTTAAAGAAATTTTTATCAATAAATGAATAGAAAAATAAAAGAATGTACAAGTGTTTTCTTATTTAAAATACAAACTACATAAATGAAAGAGAAGGAAGTGGGGAGGTGGAGAAGTTAACTTTTTTGCTTACTTGCAAATGCTTGGTTTTTGTTTCTCTGCTGATGAGTGTACTTAGTTGAAACTTTGCTGCTTTAAAATAATCGTAGTCAAATGATAACGTTGCAAATATTCAACAAAATATTCCACGCACAAGTTCTCACGATCGCACATTCATACATACATACATACATACATACATATGTACATACATACATACATACATATGTACATACATACATACATACATATGTATACATACTGGTTCGGTAATTGACATTACGTTTGCCAGTAGCAGCATCATAAGCCAGGTGAACTGGAGATTATCTGACATTTATACTCATAGCGATCATAGCGCTATAATCATAGATTTACAAGTAGAACAGCACCATGTGGCTGTATAAGCACGAGGCTTGACAGGCTGAAAGGTAAATACCTTTGATAAGGATATCTTTGCAGCTTGTATGGAGAACATGCAACTGAATGGTTCGGCTGAAGATATGGCAGAACAATTAGTAAGCCATATCACGAGTGCGTGTAATGTAAGCATGACGAAGCGTAAAAGGTCACCAAATAAGCCTCCAGTTTACTGGTGGAATGATGACATTGTGTTCGGAGTGCATAAGCTCCCGAAGGCAGTATACAAGAACGCGAGGTAGTCTAGAGAACAGTGTACACCATCAAATATATAAGGATAAAAGGAAAGCGTTGAAGATTGCAATACGTAGGAGTAAGCGCAGCTGTTTCCTTAATATATGTGAGGAAGTAGATGGTAATCCTTGGGGCCTTGCATATAAACTGGTAACCAAGAGACTTAAATGTCTTGGTCCATCGCCGCCAAGAGAGGAGCCTATCCTCAGGGGAATTGTAGATCATCTCTTTCCCCAACAGGAAATTCCTACGTGGCAATACAGCTATTACGCTGGATTTTCCGATATTCCTCCGGTTAAGATTTCCGAGATAGAAGGCGCTGTCTCAAAATTTAAGGACAAGAAGGCACCAGACTTAGATTGTATTCCAAATATGGTGCTAAAAGAAGCTGTCAAACTCCACCCTGAGTACTTTTTGAAGGTAATAAGCGCATGCTTGAGCCAGGGAATGTTTCCAACAATGTGGAAAAGACAAAAGCTGGTACTGTTACCTAAGGATAATAAGCCGCTAGACGACCCCTCCTCTTATCGTCCACTGTGTATGATAGATACGAGTGGGAAACTGCTAGAAAGTATAATCTGTAGAAGATTGGAAGGCTGTGTTGAAGCTAAGAATGGTTTATCAAATAACCAATATGCTGCTGCTAGGGCTATCCAAGGAGAGAGGTGGAGAAATGGAACTAAGGAGTATTGTGTAGTCGTAACCCTAGACGTAAAAAACGCCTTCAACACGGCAAACTGGGAACGTATTGTTGAAGCCTTAGCAAGATTAGACATCCCAGGATATTTACTGGCAATTATACAGGATTATTTCCGAAATAGAGAGCTAGTTTATGATACCGATAAAGGTACTAGGAGACGCCAGATAATTGGCGGGGTGCCTCAAGGATCAGTACTTGGCCCACTACTGTGGAACGTCATGTACGATGGAGTATTGAGGTTAAATCTACCTGAGAAGGCAAAGATAGTTGGATTCGCAGACGACATAGCGTTAGTATGTGAAGCAAAAGAGTTACTAGAGGCGGAAACCATTGCAAATGCCAGTATTCAGATCGTTAAGTCTTGGCTCAGGTCAATGGGTCTAGCTCTAGCTGACCATAAAACAGAGGCGGTTCTGATTAGTAGTCGGAAAAGTGGGGAAACCATTAGGCTTAATATTGGTACGTGTAGCATAGAATCCAGGGAATGTCTAAAATACCTTGGAGTCATGATTGACACACGTCTATCTTTTCATGAGCACTTTAAGTATATAGGTGCCAGAGCATCGAAGACCTGCTCAGCTCTATCCCGGATCATGCCGAATACAAGAGGTCCAAAATATCTGCAGAGGAAATTGATCTCTAGTGTAGTTAAAAGCATTATCCTATATGCATCCCCTATATGGTCAGGTTCACTGAGATATTCTACGTATGTGAATCTGATATCCCCTGTGTATAGGCTGGCCGCCCTGCGAGTATGTAGCGCATCCCGAACTGTGTCCGACGAGGCAGCTTTTGTCATTGCCGGTTTGATGCCCATCGAATTAGAGGCGATATCGGACAGTACGGATGGTGTGACAGATTTGTGCCTACGTAAGTGGCAGACACGATGGACAGCGACTGATAAGGGAAGATGGACTTACTCACTGATACCTGACATCAGTACATGGTTATCAAGAAAGCACGGTGACTTGAACTACTATATTACACAGTTTTTGACTGGACAAGGTTGCTTCAGGTCGTACTTGTACCGTTTCGGACATGACAGTATTCCGTTTTGTCCGAGCTGTGATGGTAATGTCGTGGAAGATGCCGAACATGTGTTCTTCATCTGTCCACGATTTGACAGTAGAAGAGAGTGCTTAGAAGTAGATTTAGGGCGTAGAATTAGGCCGGACAACATAGTTCCAACTATGTTGGAATCTTTGTATAACTGGACGTGTGTATGTAATTTTGCAAAATTCGTTCTATTAGAACTTCGTAGGTTAGAAGAGATTCGCAGAAGAATCTCTTTAGGTTAGATTAGGTCTAGGACCTATTCCCACCCCGTGATGTAAAGCCTTGCGGCAGTACCACGGGGAAGGTTTGGGTCAGTGTAAAGGGGTGTTTTAGCGTGTTAAAGTCTCGCACTCCTGGCAAACACCATCACTGCCAGGGTCTTTCGATGATTTCATCCCATTCATCCCATGAATAAAAAAAAAACATACATATGTACATACATACATACAAATATATTTCTTAAACAATAAACACAATATACAATTACCAGCGACAATCAAGCTTGACCCCCCACACACAAGTATTACGGGTGTTCACACATATGAGAACATTTTAAACATAAATAAAATAATTAATTAAATTAAATTAATTAATTTAATTATTTTATTTATAAGCAATTTATTTTATTTATAAGCAATTTATTTTATTTATAAACAATTTATTAGCGTGAGGAAATCATACATACATGCATATATACATATGATAATTGCCTAGTAGTCATCAAATCTATTTTCTCTGATATTACTGATATAGTATTACGATAACAAATTTCTACAGTCTGGCAACACCGGCAATTTTCCCTTTGGTATTAGGAAATAATAATCATGTTTTGTCGTCGGCATTTGAAAAAAATAATCATGCATTGCCGTCGGCATTAGGAAAAATTATCATGCAGTGCCGTCGGCATTAGGAAAAATTAATTTTCACTATTTCACCATTGGTATTAGGAAAAATTACCTCATGATTTTCCCGTTGGTATTAGGAAAAATCATTTTCATGATTTCCCCGTCGGCATATATGTATACTTATGAAATCTTAATCTTATGAAACCCCTTAATCCACCCCACAAACATACATACATATAAATTCCCACGGTCATAAAAAACCAGACTTATTGAACCACCCTCGTATATAGTAATAAAAATAACTCCTTATGTAAACAAATAATTGGACGAACTTATTGAACCACCCTCGTAGGTATCAAATTTCACAAATTTCCAAGAATTTTAAAATTTCACAAAAATTAAAAAATTTTAATTGGGGCCGATAGCCCAGTTCACTACTACTTTTTGAAATGCAATAAACTGGAGGAAGTCTTGATATATGTCCGTCTATGTTTGGTATCGGATGAGCGTCTTTTACTGTCACAGAGTTCAATTTCGTACTGTCGACACACATTCTTACTTTGCCAAGCTTAACCACAACCACACTTTGTAAAGACCAAAAAGAGCTTGAAGCCTCCTCTATAACTCCGAGTGAGAGCATCCTATCTAATTCACCAGCTGCTCGACAGCTGGTGAAATTGGGTAGTACCGCTGTTTAATGGGATTTGCGTCCTTTGTATCAATATGATGTTGAATTTGTGTTATTCGTTTATTAGATAAATGAAAAGTGAATGTTTTATTTTATTAATTTGACATATAAAGTAAGGTATAATAGTTATGTAGAGATACCATATTATACAAATATATACAACATCTCCATTTTAAAGATATTAATTATAAAATTAATAAAATAATGCTGTATGTATGTATTTAATACATTAATATACTAAGTTTTATAATTTAATAATATAATTTTATAATTTAATAATATAATTCAATCTACTCTCTTTTGAGTTCCGTCGAACTATAGTGGCATTTTCATGTTCAACCCAATACGATCTGGAGGTTCCATGGAGGCCGGCTATAACACCTTTAATCCATACCTTTCTGTCTTGATACCATATTTTTTCCCCTTTTGCGAAATCTGGTTTGTATTTTACTTTTTTATCAAAGTATTCTTTCGATCGCAGCTGCTTTCTTCTAATGTCGATGGTAATAACGTACGAGTTTTCCTAGTCATAATAAGCTCCACTGGAGAAGCATTCGATTCCTTAAGAGGTGTGTTTCTATATTCGAGACGTGCAAGCCATAAGTCTCCATTATTTTCTGCTGTTTTTTAATCAGTTTTTTTGCGATTCCTACAAATCTTTCTGCAAATCCATTTGCTTGAGTATATCCAGAGCTGGTAGTAGTAAGTTTTATTCCACTTTCTTTACAAAAATTTTGAAACTCATAGGAGTTAAAAGACATGTCAGATATGATTTTTAAAGGAATATCGTCATTAGAAAAACATACTTTTAAATGTTTAACACATTCTTTCGCTGTTTTGGATGCAATTGGTATTATATCTAAATATTTAGAATAAAAATATGAAACGATAAGATAGGATTTTGATAAATATTCACAAATATCCATGCCAATTTTGCTGAACGGCAGTGCGGGTATTTCATGGGAAATCATAGGTTCTTTTAAATTAGAATTGCGGTATTTTTGACAAGTCAAACATTTTATTATTTCATTTTCGATGTCTACGTCCATCCGCGGCCAATACACTAAATTATGTGCCCTCCTTTTTGTTTTCTCCACACCCAAGTGTGAAATATGAAGTTGGTTTAGAATCTCCCTTCGTTGCGTTTGTGGAACGATTATCCTGTTGTTCAAAAACAATAAATCATTATCTACAAAAATATTGCTGCGATTTTTCAAAAAAATTTTCAACTCATCACGAATATTGGAGATATTTTTTGGCCATCCGTTTAAAACCATACTTTTAAGTTCAAGTAGGCATTCATCAGCATCTAGAGCTACTTTGATAATCTTAAGTCTCTCATCTGCAATATTGACAGTATGCACAAAGTAGCTGAGATCTTCAATTTCAGTTGATTTTTCATCTTTTTTAAAATATCGCGACAGTAAGTCGGCAACATATAAATATTTACCGGGAACATAGGTTAATTTTAAATTGTATTTTATTAACGACAATTTCGTTCGCTGAAGTCTAGCAGAGGGTATGTTCCAAAATTGTTTTTTCATACTTTCAATAAGGGATTTATGATCTGTTCTTATGTTTACCATACGGCCATATACGTAATAGTGGAATTTTCGGCAAGCAAAGACAATAGCTAGAAATTCCTTTTCTATTTGCGCGTAATTTATTTCTGTTTCAGTAAGACTTCTTGATGTAAATGATATAGGTTTTCTGTTCTGCATTAAACAACATCCAATTCCAAATTTCGAAGCATCGGTTTCAATTGTAAGTTCTTTTGTTTCATCATAAATAGCCAAATTTGGTGTATTAGCGATAATCGATTTTATTTGATTTAGACAAATGTTATGAGCATTTTGCCACTCGAAGATAACATTGTTTTTCAGCAACTCACGCAAAGGTTTTGAAATTTCAGAAAGTTTTGGCACATAGTCACGGATATAGTTGATCATTCCCAACAACTTCTGTAAGTCTTTCTTAGTTTTAGGTGGATTTTTTTTCATAATAGCAGTGACTCGGTATGGATCGCATTTTATACCTTCATGTAAAATTATCTTTCCTAAATATTTAACTTCAGTTGTTTTTTTCGATATTAAATTTTATATTCAACTTACGTCCATGCTCTAATACTTGGCTTAATACTTTGTCATGTTCTTCGACTGTTTCAGCTGCAATTAGTATATCATCAATGAATACTGTAACATTTGGAATATCATGAAAATTTCTCTAGTTATATTTCTGAAAAACTTCAGGGGGGTTACTCTCTATTGGATGCGAAAGAAAAATGCTACGAAATCAAACGATTGGTACTCTCTAATGCGTTTGCGCATTTGGTTTCCGCATCTATTTTTCTTTTCTTTCGCAAGTCTGGTATCACCGCACTCTGTAATACCAAAGCGTCTGTCAAAATCGTCTGATTATCGCAAATATCTTGCGATAGGTAAATACCAAACGCAAAGGGAGAAAAACATACTCACATGTTGAAAAAAGATTTATATTTGATATTAAAATTGTTATTTTTAGAGAAAAAAAAATTACATTACATTTTATGCATATATGTATATCTAAAAATGTAAAATCAAGGTGAAATATAATTAACCAAACCATAGCATTCATACTGTGCTGCAATTTTGTGTTGAAGTGTAAGTGATCATTTTTGGCTGATATAACCATCAAAATCATCATAAATCAAATTTGATATGGTTGGAACGTAGTATTCTTTCAATGCCGAGCAGACCTCGAAGCAATGTGAGACTGCTGCGATAGTTTTATAATAGTTGGAATTGTTCTGGATCTCTTTAAAACTTTTAGCTCGTGTTGAATATCGTTTAGAACATACAGAAACGCTTCCTTATTCAAAGGGAAATTTTGAATAGAGTATATTGGACTTACATATCTCTTAAGACGCGTCCTACACGGTCGTTTTCATCATCAATTAAAAACTATTACACTTCACTTTTTCCTAACTTTCCTTTTCTGAAAAGACGTTTTTTACATATTTTGGGCATTTCATTACTGTCAATCTTTGACATATTTCATTTTGCAAAGTCAGTGCTGCCACTTTATCAAAGAATTTTGTGAAAGTAATAGAGAGTACCAAATTGGCATTTCATCGCAATTAGCTTTCGTATCGTAAGTGCTTTCGCATCGCAATAGAGAATAACCCGCCAGGTCCGATTTTTATTCCAAATGGCAATCTTTTAAATCGGTAAGATCCAAACTGTGTGCTAAAACTGCAAAGTTTAATAGCTTTTGGGCTTAATGCAACTTGTCAAAATACTTCTTTAAGGTTTAAAACTGTAAAAAAAACCTTTTGTTTGTAATCCTCGCTGCAACTGATTCAAGTATAGGCAATGTATAATTTTCTATAAGAATGTCAGCATTTAAATCTTGATGATCAATGCACAAACGAAGCTGACCGGACCTTTTCTCCACAATAACTAAATTTGACGCTCTTTCTATGGCGTCATCTACTTGTTCAATAATACCACTCTCAACCATATTTTTCAACTCCTTTTTAACTCGAGCACATAGAGACAATGGAATTCGTCTAGCAGGTTTCACCACAGGGATAAAATTAGATTTAACTCTTATGTCTAAATCTTTAACAAAGCAACCTAAGCCTTGACCATGTTTGATTTAATAAATATTTGTTTTTCTGAACACTTCACGTTAGTCCTAATAGCGGTTCAAATGGTGTGTCTATTACATTAAATCTTTATTTAGTTACTTTATTTCTACACATTACCACGCAACTTAAAATACCCTTAAAGTCTAACTGCCTTATTCATAAAAAATATTTCAGGTTTATTAAGTGCTTATTTGACATATTTCTATGGGAAATTTGTCAAATAAACCTGTAATAAACCTTAAATATTTTTTATGAATTAGACCGTAAATCTTTTCTACTATAACTTTTAGGAGGAATGCCATTTTTTTCTAAACATATATCTCTCATATATTTTAGATAACGCAATGACAAAACATTAACATCTGCACCAGTATATAATTTAAAATTAATCAAGCAGTTATTGACACGAACTTTTTCATACCAACTTCTTCGAATATTTGTTGTACTAATATTGTGTAGTAATAAATCATCATTTTCTCTTTCTAAATCGTTTTCTCTAATTTCACGAATTTTCTGATCGTAACAAGCTACACTGAAGTGATTAAGACGTCCTCAATTATTGCATTTTTTCCCAAAAGCAGGGCATTTTTTATACTCATGTATGCCTTTACAAAATTTGCAGTTATTATTATTTCTTTGTAGTCTGTTTTCATTGCAGTTAATTAATTTCTGCTTATACTTGCTGCTCAAAGAAATACTTTTTCCCTCCCCTGTTCCGTTATTCTTCTTATATTGTATCACATTAACTCGATTTTAAAATATTTGTTGGCTTTGCATGTGATTTGCATGTTTGTCGGCAAGCTCTGATGCACGGGAAATTTCAATTGCTTTATTCAATGTCAAATCAGAGGTCTCTAACAGTTTTTTCTTCAGTTTGGAACAATGTGTAACAATAACAATGTTGTTTCGTATCATACGATTCGAACCAACAAATAGAAATCAAAAGACTCACCTTCTTGCTGCTTTCTGTAATTAAATTTAAACGCTTCATACACTTCGTTTTTCTTTGGCGTACAATATGTTTCAAAAGCTTCTACCACGACCTTATATTGTTTTTTCTGCTCTTCTGATAAACCGAAAGTACTAAAAATTTCAATTGCTTCTGCACCACTTGCGTTGAGAAAAATACCAATTTTTTGTGACTCTCTACGATGTTCTAGCTCAATAGCTATGGAGTACACATGAAAGTTTTATTTGAAAACTCTCCAATTTTCTGAAATATTCTCGTCTGTAGCCATTTCAAATCCGTCTTCGCTTTCAGTTAAAATTTCATTACAGTTTTCTTCGTTTAATTGAACCTTTTCAGTTTCCTTTTTTGCTAACGCTCTTGTATTAACCATTTAATTTAACCGGCTGCGCCATGTGTTATTCGTTTATTAGATAAATGAAAATTGGATGTTTTATTTTATTAATTTGACATGTAAAGTAAAGTATAATAGTATTATAAAAATATATACAACAGAATTAATGTTGTACACCCAAACCCTTCTACTTCCGAATTCGAAAACAGCGAAATAATTTTGTTAAGTCTTTGTCTTTGTTCATATGTCATATTTAGTTTGTCCGGGGGATTATTATGTAACTCGATGCCCCCGGATTAGTCTCAGTTTCAGAAGAGCATATTTCGCCAATAGTTGTAGTTAAAATTTTCAGACCAAAAGTTATATCCACAAATTATGTCTAGTGTTATCGTCGGAACTACAATAAAATAAAATCTTTTTGTCTGTCCTTGAAACGTAATGTCTACTGTCACTGTTCCTATTACAGTTTGTCTTTGTCCATCTGCTATTCGTACAATGCCCACACGTTTACGAAAACAACACAACTCCTGAACTTCTATTGCAAAATCACCGCCAATGTCCCACTATCATAGTGAACAGACGTCTAAGCGGAGTTTTTTATATACATACTAAACAAACAAAAAATCATACAAAAAATATTCGTAATACATAATATTCGTAATACATATAAACTTTGATAAATAAGCAAAGCAAATATTGCTAATATTTTTTTTACATAGCAAGAAACAAAAAAAACAATCAAAAACCGCAAACAAAGTGCCTTTGAGGAATACTCTATATGAGTACCCCAAAAACAAAAAATTGTGAAGTGACTTTTAACGGCAGAAATGCCTATTTAACTGACAGTTCTGAAGCTCTTAATGAAAACAATAAAAATAAAAAATCTGATGACAGTCTATTTTTAACGGCGAAGCCACTTTTTCGTCAGCGATTAACTTCGCTTTGTCCAATGCCAACATTGGACTAGGCAACGTTAACATTACCGCTGCCTACTACTTCTTCATATAAGTCAGCGATATTATCATCTTCGGGCTAGTGTTCATCAGTGAACCAAATTATCAGTACAGATAACAGTAGATCAAAACCCAAGGTCCAACTCGGAATGGACAGATATATAACTGTGGTAAAGCATGGGCGAAGCCCAAATTCTTCTAAAATTCCATCTGCTCCAAAGATGTCTAGGGATAACATTATTGCAAGACAATAACGACAAGCCTGCTGCATCATCGCAAAAGTCTTTTAAGCCAACACCTATCTATCCAAGAGAGAAAATTCTAACGCGCTGCTAAACCAAACTATTGTCGGCCATTGGCGAAAAAAATACTTTTCACATCATTCCAATTAAACGATATGATATTAATGAAACTAAAATCCAAGTATATGATGAAAAAGATTTCCGAAAAATTGTTAGTGAATTTGACGAAAATAAAACAAATTTATACACATGCCAACTTAAAAGTGCTACAGGCCTACAGATAGTATTAAAGAGAATAGATTCATATGTTGCCCACAAAGAAGTAAAATATGCTCTTATCGACAAAGGATTTACGGTAAAAAATTTTACTAATATAATTAACAAAGAAAAGGTCCCCCAACCCCTATTTCGAATTGAACTGGAGCCAAATGACATACACTTGAAAAAAAATTAAACCCATCCACTCCTACACCGAAAAATCACAGTTTAAGAACCACATAAGCGTGCAGGTCCAGTACAGTGCCATAATTGCTAAGAATATGGTCATACAAAAACTTACTGCAAATTACCTATAGCTTGTGTTATCTGCGGTGAATTGCATGGTTCTGCTAGCTGTACTAAGCCAAAAGATCAAGCTGAAAAAAATGTAGTAATTGTAGAGGTAATCACACTGTTAACTACAGAGGATGTACTGTATATTTTTTCGTTAAACAGACTATAGGACAAAAGCCTAAATGACCTCCAGCTCAATCAGCAAACGCTTTCTCCGCCAATTTTCCTCCAATGAGCCAACAAAGTACTTCACGTGTATCGTATGCCGATGCTGTTAAGACAAACTCTCTTCCCACGCAGAAAGTGTCCCAACCAAGTAGTTAAACAAGTGCTAATACAAGCTTTAATTTCAGTCGCCTTGAAACCAATTATTGATAATCTTGTGCAAAATATAAACAATTTTACAACAAATATGACTAGCATGATACAAGAAATGCTGCGAATGCAGAATACTCTGCTTCAAGCATTAATTAACAAGCCATGAACACTTTAAAAATATGTTTCTGGAACGCAAACGGCATTCGTTAACACAAAAATGAACTCGACCATTTACTTATAAAAATATAATATTGATACAACGTTTGTTTCTGAGACTCATTTGACTTCGAGAAGCCTTATCAAAATGAATGGCTACACCTTATGTGATACAAAGGTCCAGTGAGGAAGAGCATGCGGTGGATCAGCAATTCTAATAAAGCCAAGACTCAAGCACTATATTCTTGCTAACACTTATGCAGAAAATCTACAAGCAACTAATATTTGTGTTGAAAATTTTTGTACAAATTTCGTTATATCATCAATTTACTCCCCTCCAAGATTCTCAATTACTGAAGATCAATACGAGGATTTCTACAAATGGCTTGGACCTTGTTTCGTAGCAGCTGGAGACTACAAAGCAAAACATACGTTCTATGATCTATGAGCGTTGTTCAACACAATTTCAAAAATGGGATTGGACGTCATTGCGAGTGTTGAGCCCACTTACTGGCCTACAAATATACAAAGAATTCCGGATGTTATAGATTTCGAAGACATGAAAAATATTTCTAGGGATTAAGTTCATGTTGAAGCTTCTCTAGATTTCTCCTCTGATCACGCTCCCACTATCGTTACAATCTGTAACCCACTAAGAAGTGATTTACCTCACTCATATGTGAAGATAATCAATCGTGTTAATTGGCTGAGATTCAAAAAATATCTTAGTAGTCAATTTAATTATTATTATTCGAACTGCATTTGTTTCTATATTTTAATGAATTGAACACGCTAATGTTCGTATCGCCTTTTAAGCCAAATTACATGTGATAATTATTAATGAACAAATAACATCAAAGTTAGTTGTAAATATTCTGACAACACATAGTTGAACGGAACAGCCAGCCGTTTTCGAAGGCCACTAAACCTTCATCATCAGCGTTCTTCTGTGTTTGGTTCACTGTGTGTGGTGTCAGTTGATGTAGATTTCTGCCAATTCACATATTCCTTGCAAATGGAATATGTGAATTGGTTTGATTCATCGTATTTCAATTTGCTGAAATGTGTTTTGTAATGAAGGCCCAAATGTACCATCTCTAAATTTACAACAGTCTTACCATTGTCGTTTTTTTATTACTAATTATGCACATGTTAGTTAATTTGCTTATTTTTGTTCTACTTAAGAAAAATTTTTTTGGTTTGTTACTATTAAGTTTATTTTTATTTTTAATTTTTGCCACAAGCCCATGACTATTAATTTTAATTAATTTAATTATTATTATTCGAACTGCATTTGTTTCTATATTTTAATGAATTGAACAGGCTAATGTTCGTATCGCCTTTTAAGCCAAATTACATGTGATAATTATTAATGAACAAATAACATCAAAGTTAGTTGTAAATATTCTGACAACACTTAGTAGTCATTGCAAGGAAAACATAACGTTAAGAACATCCGATGATATTGCATCTTACATTGCGAATCTTAACGAAAGTATTAAGCAGGCTGCTGAATATGCTACTACCTCCCACCCGCAGACTGGGTTTAATAGAATTTATTCTACGGATATTGAACGTGTCGTATGTGAAAAAAGAAGAGGTAGAAGGGAATGGCACCAACACAGATCACCACAACATAAAATCAGATTTAAAGAGTGCACTAAACGACCCCAAGAGTTGCTTGCATCTGAAAAAACTGCATCTCTTAAAAATTATCTGGAAGGTCTTGATGTTACACCAGCATTTAATTACTCTTTGTTGTAAACCAACTCTGAGCACTTCTACCGGACGTTGTTTAAGAAGAGATACTGAAAAAGGTAACATATTTGCTGAGCATTTAAAATCCGTATTTACCCCAAACACATGTACGGGCGTTGTTGATTTGCAGTGTGCAGTTGCTCTACCCCCTCGACCCTTGAAGTTTAAGATGCGTGATCTACAAAAACTAATTGCTGAACTCAACCCAAAGAAAGCTGCGGGTATTGATGAAATTAGTAATAATATGCTGATGAAATTGCCTCGTATTGCAATTAGAATCCTGTTATTCATTTTTAATGTCATTTTACGACTGGAATAGTATCCTCACCACTGGAAGATTGCCGAGGTCAAAATGATTCCAAAGCCGGGCAAAGATCTTACCAAAGCTGAGTCATACAGGCCAATAAGTTTACTGTCAACAATGTCAAAACTCAATTTGGTTTTAGAGCTCAGCATAGCACCATTGATATAGATTGGTTCAATTTATAAGAGGAAGAAAAGAAGTATTGTTCTGCCCTGTTAATTGACGTTTCTCAAGCATTTGACAAAGTGTGGCATGAAGGCTTAATTTTGAAATTGAAATCATATCTACCAATAAATTTTCTGAAGCTATTGGAAATTTACATTAAATCCCGCTTTTTGATGGATCATGTCCCGCTTTTTGCAAAACCCATCTGGTTACGTTAAGAATACTAGGGCCAGTTTTGTATTTGATTTATACTTGTGATATCCCTGTAAGCAGTAAAATTCACGCATCTACATTTGCCGATGATACAGCCTGCCTTAATATGCACGAAAACTCTCACACAGCTGGAGTTATGGCTAAACTTATGGAGAATAAAAGTAAACGAACAGAAATATGTTCAGGTAACATTTACCCTACGAAAAGATACTTGTTCCACCATTAGAATCAATAATCAAATTGTTCCTCAACACTCACATGTGAAATACCTTGGCATACACCTGGACCGACGGCTTACATGGAAACACCACATTGAATCTTAGCTAACACAAATGAAAATAAAATTAACTCAAGTTACATTGGCTGATTGCTAGAAATTCCACCCAGAGTCTAGATTGTAAACTTTTGAATTCAGCTATGGGGCACTGCTTCAGCTTCAAATGTAGAGAAAATCCAA
Source organism: Nowickia ferox (assembly GCA_936439885.1). Taxonomy (NCBI): domain Eukaryota; kingdom Metazoa; phylum Arthropoda; class Insecta; order Diptera; family Tachinidae; genus Nowickia; species Nowickia ferox. The sequence goes on from OW387026.1 coordinate 48,261,656, forward strand.
CAATCATTACAAAAAAGCATTCAGCAAATTGTAATACTATGAATCAAAGCGATTCACATATTCCATTTGGGGAAATCTATATCAACTGCCACCAGACACAGTGGACCAAACAGAAAGAAGATGTAGTGGCCTTCGAAAACAGCCTGTTGTTCCGTTCTACTACGTGTTTGTCAGAATATTTGCAACTAACTTTGGTATTATTTGTTTATTAATAATTATCACATGTAATTTGGCTTACAAAGCGATACGAACTTTAGCCTCAAATCATAAATATAGAAACAAATGAAGTTCGAACAATAATAATTAAAATTAACTAAGTAGGCAAAAAAAATTTTACGGTTAATAACATCGGCTCCATGGTACATAAGAAACTCAAATTTACATCGTGATTTAAATATGCCACAAGTGACTGAAGAAATTGCAAAATACGCAGGCAAGTATTTAACAAAACTCGAGTCACACCCTAATACGCTTGCTCGTAATATCTTGAACTTCACTGGACACATCCGCTTAAAAAAGAGGGACACAAGGGCTCTAATACTTAACACTCCAGATGAAAATTTTTTTTTTTGCTTTGCACGACACTGGTCGGGCCTAATAATTATATTTAGATTTAAGATTTGAATACTTATTGTTCATTTTTGAAGATACAAGAAATAAACATACGTATTTAAAAAAACCTTCAGCTTAGCATAAGGTCTATTATCAAAAGGCGTCTCAACAATAAGAAATCACAAAGTTTTTACATTTTTTGAGCTGGCGATAATATTGTTGAATTCGTCTAGACGATCTTAATTTTTTTTAAATATCCAAATATTCTCGCACGGGCTTCATTATATTCCCTTACTCGAACGTGGTAGGGTCTTAATAATGAATGCACATGTTCGTTTGTTCTGTCCGTGTCAATATCGTCATGAATATCGGTATTATTTATCATAGATGCCCGCTCTAATTTCGACGGACATCCCTGTGTTCGTTTCCCGACTGTCGGGTACAATTGGGACATTTGGATTTAAAGACATTTTTAACACCACATCCGTAACAAAATATCCGTCTTGTCGCCAAGCAGTCGAAAAAGTATATTCCAACTTGTTACAATTCCACCATTTCGTTGAACTGCACAAAGTTCATATTCATTGGCATATCATCGTAACTATCATTAAATCCCGCTTCCTGTTGTACCAACTCTGAAACGCGACCTCGTGTTGATTTATGTGATTCTTCATTCAATTCCTTCACAAACTTCTCATGCTTTTTAACTTCCCGACTAAGTTGAGCTACAGTAGAGATATCCAAAAGAATTAGTTTATGGCGAATTGCAATACGTAAGTTCCTAAATAATGTTTCACATAAATCGCGATCAGAAATTGGTAATTTCAATTTGTCTGTTAAAGCCGAAATATGGCGTAAATAAACGTAAAAAGTCTCGTTCTGTTTCTGTTTACGTCGTCGAATACCATTCAAAATGTCGAAGTCACTGTAGTCAGCCTTATATTTATCACGTAAAGAGTTCGTCAGTGCAATCCATTCAACAGCATCATGTTCACGACGATAACGCCAAAATCATGTGCATGATCACACAGGATTTTGAAGTCGCCATTCAACATTTTAACGGTAAGAATATTAACACGATAAATGAATTCACTGACTCGCATTTTATCTGTTGGTAAAGCGTTCTTTGAAGGATTTGTTGCTTGCAATGGATGATTTATTGGAAAAATCATTTGTAGGCAAATTAGGTTGGTTGTTGCTAGTACATGAATTCGCATTTGCAACGCGAAACATATCCTGAAACATATTTCAAATAAAACTTTGCATTTCTAACCGAAATGATTCCATAGAATCTGAAATTATATTACGCAATCGAGAATCATCCTGACTAGCTAATTGTGAAAAAGCAGGTTGTATTGTATTGTTAGATCCAGGTTGATTTGTTTTAAGGGATGTTGTCTTAGGCTTGGCTTCGAGTTAAAACTATTTAAAATAATTATTTAATATATTTGCTACTCCATGAGGTAATTGTAGACAAACATTTTATAAATCTGAACTTACACAAGAAAAATAAAAATCAATATATTGAATTTAATATTTAAAACAAAAATAATAAAATTAACATTTTATGTTAATTTTGGATTAAGTACTTTATAAAAAAAATCATAACAGAATTCCTAAATCCAAAACTCGCAAGAAACCTAAAACACCTATTCTGCAATTTCCTTATGAGTAAATAACCAACCTAATCAGTTATAAAAAATCCCAATATTTCCACTACAGATCTAATAAAAAAAAAAAAAACCAAAATGTTGTGAAAATATCCGCGAGTAAACTCTTGAAATAATCTAAGACTTAAAACCTTTAACGGAAAAAAATCCTACACAATTAAAAAAAATATGTAATCTATATACGTGGGTATAAGATTTTCCAAAAAAAAAACGATAAAAATCCAAATATGATTCATAGAGAGGTAAAGTTTGAACTCAAAGAAAATAAAACTAATACAAAAAAATGTAATCGAAACCACGGAATTAAAATGATGTGCGAAACCAAAGCAAGATGTTATAGAAACATGTTAACAATAACATGTTTATATTCAGCAAGCTGAACTATACTGCATCGGGTCCCACGTTGCGCGCCAAATATATATTCTATGTAAGGAACGCTAACGTTAAGTCCGAATTCAAGAGCCCTAGCTACTTAATTTCCGACCGTGCTCATTACAGGTAAAATTAAAATAATAAGTATCAAACTAATATTTGAGACGATTACAAGCGAAAATAAAATAAATAAAAATAATTTGAAATACATAAAGCAAAACAAAAAGAAAAGTATGTAAGTCCAAAACAGATGGAAGAGGATCTAGAAGTTGTTTGCCCTTTTCTGTTCTTTACCCTCCCATGACCTACATATGCTATTCTACGCCAATATTCTGAATAGCCCACTGTATTTATCTACAGCTACCTACATGTTTCACGAAATAATTAAAGAGAAAAGTTTAAAATTCCATTAAATGAAAACAAGTTTATTTCATAATGTACATATATGAAGTTGTTAAAATAAAAAAATAAAATTTTAACTAATTAATATTAATACAAAAAGAAAATAATACTCTACAGAACAAAAAAAAAAATAAGTAAAATAAATTATACCATCAACGTAAAAAAAAGTTATAAAATTGAATGAATTAGGATATTAAAAGGTAAATATTATTGAATGTAATGTTTATATAATATAATGTATAATATAATGAAATTTTTATTATTTATTTTATAAACTCACCATGGTTAAATCCCACGAAGACTGCAGGCCTGTAGTCAGGATCTTGGGTTTCTTAAGTTTGATAAGTATTTTAAGAATTTATGTTATTATGAAACGAATTATAAAAAAAAATATTTGTATGTGTATATAAAAAAAACAAAATTAAGAATGGATGTCGAAATGAATGTATGTACTCGTATGATGGTGGGTGTATGTATATGTGTGTATTAAGAGGATTGCGAAAGAATGTTGTAATGCTATTATAATATTTATTTTTTACAATCTTCTTCCGAATTTGTATAGTTACACCATTATTTCTGATGTCCAAGGAGATTTTGAACTTCTTAAAGGCTTTCTTGAATATTGTTAGAAACAAGGCTTTAATTCTTCAGCCACGAACTATCATATATACTTCTTATTTGTCACCAACAAAGTGTTGAACTTATTCTGCTTCTTTCGGGAATTTATATTGAAGAGCAGCAATTTACTCGTATTGAGACTTTCCTTCTTGAGGACAAAGAAGTTTTTATAAATTTCTGGAAATTCTCTTATATATGAACGAATTTAAACTTTTTTCTTTATGCACATGTAGAGTTTTCCTATTCCTTTTTATTTGGTTTTTTATCCGCAATAGTAAATTCTGCTTAATGTTACTTAAAATTTGTAAATCTTTCCAACTTTAGTTATCTTATAATCTTTGTTTCCGTTTCTATTTTTTTAAATCAATTTTTCAAAACCTCACTCCAAAATCTATCAAAAATCATTTTTCTTCACAGGTATTCTAGTTAAAAAAATTAATTAATAATAAAAAAATAAAGTAGAAATTACGAAGGTAGGAAATCAATTTTACAATACAAATTTTCAAACACGACCTCACACGTGTCAGAAGCATATTTTTGTATGGGGTGACATAAGAAAGTTGATTCATTCTAATTATGTCAGATTTATACCAGAATCCCTACACATTTGATACGAGACAATGCTAATGTTTTACTTAGAACGCTTAAGTTTTCACAATATTTCATACACACCGAAAAGTTTAGAGAATTCCAGAACAGTTAATTATCTTTCCTAAGAACTAACATTTCTAATAATTCCTCAAAAAAATAAGACAAACTAGATTTTTCCATTGCAATTTTAATTTTTCTTTAATTAAATTTCAACATTTTGTACATATTCAAATTACTGTATACTGTATTTAGCAGCTTTTTCTCATTTGTTGAATGAACTTTAATCAGAAACATTTTAATGGTGAGATGAGCTATTCTATCGTATACATTAAGTAAATCTTTGTACATTTCAATACACTTATATGAACCATCAATGCTAAATTCTTTCCACATCATTCCTTTTAAAGATCTATTAAATCGTTCCACTATTGATTTTTTTTTTATGCATACATATATTTATTTATTGTATCTTCAAAAATGAACTAACAATAAGTATTCAAATCTTCAATATAAATATAATTATTAGGCCCGACCAGTGTCGGACATAAACTTAGTGATAGTAATTCATAATACATAAGAGTTGTGCAAAGCAAAAAATAAAAATAAAAAAATAATTTCAAACAGTTTCATCTGGTGTGGTAAGTATTAGAGCCCTTGTGTCCCTCTTTTTTAAGCGGATGTGTCCGGTAAAGTTCAAGATATTTCGCGCAAGCGAATTAGGGTGTGACTCGAGTTTAGTTAAATATTTACCTGAGTATTTTGCAATTTCTTCAGTCACTTGTGGCATATTTAGATCACGATGTAAATTTGAGTTTCTTATGTACCATGGAGCCGATTTTATTAACCGTAAAATTTTGTTTTGTCTTCGTTGGATTTTCTCTACATTTGAAGCTGAAGCAGTGCCCCATAGCTGAATTCCGTAGCACCATATAGGTTTCAAAAGCGACTTGTATATCAAAAGTTTACAATCTAGACTCAGGGTTGAATTTCTACCAATCAGCCAATGTAACTGAGTTAATTTTAGTTTCATTTGTGTTAGCTTAGAGTCAATATGGTGTTTCCATGTTATCCGTCGGTCAAGGTGTATACCAAGGTATTTTACATGTGAATGTTGAGGAACAACTTGATTATTGATTCGAATGGGTGAACAGGTATCTTTTCGCAGAGTAAATGTTACCATGAACACACTTTTGTTCGTTTACCTTAATTCTCCATAAGTTTAACCATAATTCCAGCTGTGTAATATGTTCTTGTAGATATCGGGAAGCCTCGTGAGGGTTTTCGTGCATACTAAGGCAAGCTGTATCATCAGCAAATGTAGATATATGGATATTGCTGCTCAAAGGCATATCACAAGTATAAATCAAATACAACTGGGCCCAGTATGCTCCCCTGTGGCACACCGGATGAGATTGATTCGGACGCACTCATGAAGTCTCCTTCCACAACAGTGAACTTTCGAGCAAGAATATAACTTTGCAGAAGATTAACAATGTTTATTGGTAGATATGTCTTCAATTTTAAAATTAGGCCTCTATGCCACTTTTTATCAAATGCTTGAGAAACATCAATAAAGAGGGCAGAACAATACTTCTTTTCTTCGAGTTTTCTTCTTATAAATTGAACCAATCTATGCGTTTGTTCAATGGTGCTATGCTGACTTCTAAAACCAAATTGATGATCCGGTATGCACGCATTATCAGTTAGAATTGGGGACAATTTGATCATGAGTAACTTTTCGAAGAGCTTTGACATTGTTGGCAGTAAACTTATTAGCCTGTATGACTCAGCCTTGGTAAGATCTTTGCCCGGCTTTGGAATCATTTTGACCTTGGCAAGCTTCCAGCTGTGTGGATAATACTCCAGTCTTAAAATGGCATTAAAAATGAATAGCAGAATTCTAATTGCAATACGAGGCAACTTCATCAGTATCTTATTACTAATTTCATCAATACCCGGAGCTTTTTTTGGGTTGAGTTCAGCAATTAGTTTCTGTACATCACGCATCTTAAACTTTAAGGGACGAGGGGGTAGAGCAACTACACATGGCAAATCAGCAACACCCATACATGTGTTTGGGGTAAATACGGTTTTTAAATGCTCAGCAAATATGTTACCTTTTTCAGTATCGTTTCTTGCCCAACCACCGGTAGAAGTGCGCAGGGGTGGTTTAAACTCAACGGGTGTTTTAAGCTTCCTCGCAGCGCGCCACAAAGAATAATTAGATGCTGGTGTAACATCAAGACCTTCCAGATAATTTTTAAGAGATGCAGTTTTTTCATATGCAAGCAACTCTTGGAGTCGTTTAGTGCACTCTTTAAACCTGATTTTATGTTGGGGTGATCTGTGTTGCTGCCATTCCCTTCTAGCTCTTCTTTTTTCACTTACGAGACGTTCAATATCCGTAGAATAAATTCTATTAAACCCAGTCTGCGGGTGGGAGGTAGTAGCATGTTCAGCAGCCTGTTTAATATTTCCGTTAAGATTCGCAATGTTAGATTCAATATCATCGGCTGTACTTAGCGTTATGTTTTCTGTGCAATGACTACTAAGATATTTTTTGAATCTCAGCCAATTAACACGATTGACCATCTTCACATATGGATGAGGTAAATCACTTCTTAGTGGATTACAGATTGTAACGATAGTGGGAGAGTGATCGGAGGAGAGATCTAGAGAAGCTTCAACATGAACTAAATCTCTAGAAATATTTTTCATGACGCCAAAATCTATAACATCCGGAATTTTTTGTATGTCAGTAGGCCAGTAAGTGGGCTGCCCACTCGAAATGACGTCCAAACCCATTTTTGAAATTGTGGTGAACAACGCTCTACCTCTAGGTGTAATAAGACGCGAACTCCAGAACGTATGCTTTGCATTGTAGTCGCCAGCTGCTACAAAACAAGGTCCAAGAGATTTGAAGAAATCCTCGTATTGATCCTCAGTGATTGAAAATCTGGGAGGGGAGTAAATTGATGATATAACGAAATTTGTACAAAAATTTTCGACGCAAATATTTGTTGCTTGTAGATTTTCTTCACAAACGTTGTCAAGAATATAGTGCTTGAGTCTTGACTTTATTAGAATAGCCGATCCACCGCATGCTCTTCCTCTAGGGTCTTTTGTATCATATAAGTTGTAGCCATTGATTTTGAAAAGGCTTCTCGAAGTCAAATGAGTCTCAGAGACCAACATTATATCAATATCTCTTTCCGTAAGGAAGTGCTCGAGCTCATTTTTGTGTTGGCGAATGCCGTTTGCGTTCCAGAAACATATTTTTAACGTGTTCATGGCTTGTTAATTAATGCTTGACGCAGAGTATTCTGCATTCGAAGCATTTCTTGCATCATATTAGTCATATTTGTGGTGAAATTGTTTATAGTTTGCACCAGATTATCAATAGTGGCTTCAAGGCGACTGAAATTAAAACTTGTGTTCGCATTTGTTGAATTACTTGGTGGGGACACTTTCTGCGTGGGAAGAGAATTTATTTTAACAGCATCGGCATACGATACACGTGAAGTACTAGGTTGGCTCATTGGAGGAAAAGTGACAGAGTAAGCGTTAGTTGATTGAGCTGGAACTAATTTAGGTTTTTGACCCATAGCCTGTTTAACGAAAGAATACACAGGGCATCCTCTGTAGTTAGCGGTGTGATTGCCTCCACAATTACTACATTTTTTTTCTGCTTGTTCTTTTGGCTTAGTACAGCTAGCAGTACCATGCAATTCACCGCAGATAACACAAACTGTATGTAAATTGCAATAGAATTTTGTATGGCCATATTCTTGGCAATTATGGCACTGTACGGGACCTGAACGCTTACGTGGCTCTTCAACTGTGATTTTTCGGTGTAATAGAAACTTTACATTATAAATAGGATGCGTTTCATTTTTTTTCAACTGCAAGTCATTCGGCTCCAATTCAACCCGAAATAGGGGTTGTGGGACCTTTTCTCTGTTAATTATATTGGTAACATTTTTAACCTTAAATCCTTTTTCAAGAAGTGCACATTTTACTTCTTCGGGGTCAACATATGAATCTATGCCCTTTAATACTATCTGTAGGCCTTTAGCACTCTTAAGTTGGTAAGTGTAAAAATTTGTTTTGTTTTTTTCAAATTCGCTGACAATTTTTCGAAAATTTTTTTCATCATAAATTTGGATTTTAGTTTCATCAATATTACCTCGTTTAATTGGAATGATGTGGAAAGTATTTTCACCAATGGCCGACAGCAGTTTTTTTAGAAGCGCGTTAGAATTTTTTTCTCTCAGATAGATAGGTGGTGGCTTAAAAGACTTCATAAATATTATCTCTTTTTGTAGAAAAATTAAAATAATATAGCTTTACAATATCAGAAAACGTTTTCTGTTATCGTTATTAAAGCTATATTATTTTGTTTTTTCTATAATAAGAGAATGGCCCATACTTATAGTCAAAACAAAGTGTAGTTTAAGAGTTTAAAACCAGTATTACCATACAAAATATCCCAAAATATCTCTTATCCCCATATTCATAAAATTTAAAATGAATTGAAAATGTATTTTATTTCAAATGTTTCATAAAAAATTTTCTTAAAATGGATTTTAAATTAACGGCCTGGCTCACGATGTCGACAAGAAAGTTTCTTTCGCTTACTTACATTGAAAACAAAAACAAATTCTCTTATTTAGTTGTTGTTTTCAATATAAGTAAGCGAAAGAAACTTTCTTGTCGACATTGTGAGCCAGGCCGTAATTTTATTTTTTATCAATATGGGCGTTAAAATAAACTTTGTTTTATTAACCGCATTTGTGTAACTAAATACATTTCAAAAATATTGATGCACTCATACTTTTTTATTTATTTTTTATTTTTTTAAAGAGAAGTAACACTCAGGCATTGAATGCGTACTACTATTACTAGGTGTTACCTTATTTTAGGAAAGAGATAGGGATAGACAAGACAGGTGGTGAAGGAAGAGATAGAATAAACATTATTTTACAACTCTGCTTTTTCCCCGTTTTTAATAATGCAGTGTTGCAGCACCTCCGGTGTTAAATGAGGCGTATTAAATTTTTGAAGCTGTGATTAGTAGCCATTTTTTATTGATTATTTTACTTTGCCGATGATTCTGCTACATAACGAAGGAAGGCGCTCTGATGTTATATTAGGATTAGCATCTGCTGAAATCGGTATAATTCAGTGATCAGTGACTATGCCTTCATCACATGAACTTTCCTACAACAACTGATACAAAGGGAATCTAATGTCCATCAGAAAAATGCGTGGTGTTGTTATTTGATGACTGTCTGATACCGGACATGACCTTCGTTTTCGTAGTCAACGTGCTAACTACTTCAGCCAACGACAATATTTTTATGTTGATTTGATTCTGAATATATCAGAAAATATTTTCTGATATCGTATAGCTGTACAGTTTTATATTTTTTTATAATAAGAGAAGAGATAATATTTATAAAATACATTTAGTTACACAAATTCGGTTAGTAAAACAACCTAAAAATACCTTGGTACGAAAGAAAAAGAAAATTTTTTATGAAACATTTGAAATAAAATACATTTTCAATTCATTTTAAATTTTATGAATATGGGGATAAGAGATATTTTGGGATATTTTGTATGGTAATACTGGTTTTAAACTCTTAAACTACACTTTGTTTTGACTATAAGTATGGGCCATTCTCTTATTATAGAAAAAACAAAATAATATAGCTTTAATAACGATAACAGAAAACGTTTTCTGATATTGTAAAGCTATATTATTTTAATTTTTCTACAAAAAGAGATAATATTTATGAAGTCTTTTAAGCCACCACCTATCTATCTGAGAGAAAAAAATTCTAACGCGCTTCTAAAAAAACTGCTGTCGGCCATTGGTGAAAATACTTTCCACATCATTCCAATTAAACGAGGTAATATTGATGAAACTAAAATCCAAATTTATGATGAAAAAAATTTTCGAAAAATTGTCAGCGAATTTGAAAAAAACAAAACAAATTTTTACACTTACCAACTTAAGAGTGCTAAAGGCCTACAGATAGTATTAAAGGGCATAGATTCATATGTTGACCCCGAAGAAGTAAAATGTGCACTTCTTGAAAAAGGATTTAAGGTTAAAAATGTTACCAATATAATTAACAGAGAAAAGGTCCCAAAACCCCTATTTCGGGTTGAATTGGAGCCGAATGACATGCAGTTGAAAAAAAATGAAACGCATCCTATTTATAATGTAAAGTTTCTATTACACCGAAAAATCACAGTTGAAGAGCCACGTAAGCGTTCAGGTCCCGTACAGTGCCATAATTGCCAAGAATATGGCCATACAAAATTCTATTGCAATTTACCTAAAGTTTGTGTTATCTGCGGTGAATTGCATGGTACTGCTAGCTGTACTAAGCCAAAAGAACAAGCAGAAAAAAAATGTAGTAATTGTGGAGGCAATCACACCGCTAACTACAGAGGATGCCCTGTGTATTCTTTCGTTAAACAGGCTATGGGTCAAAAACCTAAATTAGTTCCAGCTCAATCAACTAACGCTTACTCTGTCACTTTTCCTCCAATGAGCCAACCTAGTACTTCACGTGTATCGTATGCCGATGCTGTTAAAATAAATTCTATTCCCACGCAGAAAGTGTCCCCACCAAGTAATTCAACAAATGCGAACACAAGTTTTAATTTCAGTCGCCTTGAAGCCACTATTGATAATCTGGTGCAAACTATAAACAATTTCACAACAAATATGACTAATATGATGCAAGAAATGCTTCGAATGCAGAATACTCTGCTTCAAGCATTAATTAACAAGCCATGAACACGTTAAAAATATGTTTCTGGAACGCAAACGGCATTCGCCAACACAAAAATGAGCTCGAGCACTTCCTTACGGAAAAAGATATTGATATAATGTTGGTCTCTGAGACTCATTTGACTTCGAGAAGCCTTTTCAAAATCAATGGCTACAACTTATATGATACAAAAGACCCTAGAGGAAGAGCATGCGGTGGATCGGCTATTCTAATAAAGTCAAGACTCAAGCACTATATTCTTGACAACGTTTGTGAAGAAAATCTACAAGCAACAAATATTTGCGTCGAAAATTTTTGTACAAATTTCGTTATATCATCAATTTACTCCCCTCCCAGATTTTCAATCACTGAGGATCAATACGAGGATTTCTTCAAATCTCTTGGACCTTGTTTTGTAGCAGCTGGCGACTACAATGCAAAGCATACGTTCTGGGGTTCGCGTCTTATTACACCTAGAGGTAGAGCGTTGTTCACCACAATTTCAAAAATGGGTTTGGACGTCATTTCGAGTGGGCAGCCCACTTACTGGCCTACTGACATACAAAAAATTCCGGATGTTATAGATTTTGGCGTCATGAAAAATATTTCTAGAGATTTAGTTCATGTTGAAGCTTCTCTAGATCTCTCCTCCGATCACTCTCCCACTATCGTTACAATCTGTAATCCACTAAGAAGTGATTTACCTCATCCATATGTGAAGATGGTCAATCGTGTTAATTGGCTGAGATTCAAAAAATATCTTAGTAGTCATTGCACAGAAAACATAACGCTAAGTACAGCCGATGATATTGAATCTAACATTGCGAATCTTAACGGAAATATTAAACAGGCTGCTGAACATGCTACTACCTCCCACCCGCAGACTGGGTTTAATAGAATTTATTCTACGGATATTGAACGTCTCGTAAGTGAAAAAAGAAGAGCTAGAAGGGAATGGCAGCAACACAGATCACCCCAACATAAAATCAGGTTTAAAGAGTGCACTAACGACTCCAAGAGTTGCTTGCATCTGAAAAAACTGCATCTCTTAAAAATTATCTGGAAGGTCTTGATGTTACACCAGCATCTAATTATTCTTTGTGGCGCGCTGCGAAGAAGCTTAAAACACCCGTTGAGTTTAAACCACCCCTGCGCACTTCTACCGGTGGTTGGGCAAGAAACGATACTGAAAAAGGTAACATATTTGCTGAGCATTTAAAAACCGTATTTACCCCAAACACATGTATGGGTGTTGCTGATTTGCCATGTGTAGTTGCTCTACCCCCTCGTCCCTTAAAGTTTAAGATGCGTGATGTACAGAAACTAATTGCTGAACTCAACTCAACGATGTCGACAATTTGACTTGTCGCACACTTACATTTGAAAAAACAAAATATTAAAATTTGTTTTTGTTTTGAATGTAAATGTGCGTTAAGTCGAACGTTGTCGTCATCGTGAAATTGGCCCTTTGGAAATTTTGCCAGTAGTTATAGATTCCCAGTACGGCCCCAATTAAAATGTGTGAAATTTGGGTAAATAAAATTTGAAATTTGTAAATTTCAGTGCAACATTTTCTGAAATTTTAACATTAGGGTAATTAAAATTTTAAATTTGAGAAATTGTGTTTTCGGTGCGCTTTGATGTTTTTTTGTTTATATTAGTAGTTTTTTTGTTTACATTAAGTGTTTTTTGTTTACATTAAATGTTTTTTGTTTATATTAAGAGTATGTATGTATGTATGACTGTGGGAACATGTGCGCGGAATATTTTGTGGTTATACATTAAGGGGTTTATAGGTTTGAGGCTTTTATATGTATATGATTTCCTAATGCCGACGGGAAAATCATGAAAATGATTTTTCCTAATGCCGACGGGAAATTTGTGCGTCTAGCTGTAGGATTTGAAGTCTGGCTGTGATTGGTGGAGGGAGGGGTGTTGCTGAAATATATTATATATGTAACCGTGGGAATTTGTGGGCGTATTTGACTGTAGGAATTTACGCCAAGCTGTGATTGGTGGGGGCGGGAGTGTTATCGTAAAATGTATCCGTGGGAATGTGTGTGCATGTATGTATGTATGTCTTTGGGAATTTAAGGCTGATCGTTATTTATGAGGGACGAAGTGTTTACGTAATATGTAACCGTGGCAATTTGCGAGTATGTATGTCTGTAGGAGTTTAAGACTGATTTATGAGAGGTGAGGTGAAGGTGTTCATTTAATATGTATCCGTGGGAATCTTTGTGTATGTACTTCTGTAGGAGTTTAATGCATATCGTTATTTGAGGTGGGTGAGGGTGTTGTTGTAAAAGATAAAATGTGTGTATGTGTGTATGTATGTCTGTAGAAATTTAAGTCTGATCGTGATTTGAGGTGGGTGAGGGTGTTGTTGTAATATGCATCTGTAGGAATTTGTGTGTTTGTATATCTGTAGGAGTTTAAGGCTGATCGTGGTTTTGGTTGTTGAGATTGATCGATTGTATGTGACCTTGAGATTTTGTGTATGTATATCTGTAGGAATTTTAGGCTGACTGTAATTTGTGAGGGGAGGGGTGTTGTTGAAATAGTTTGAATTTTTCGAAGATGAATTCTAGTATGTGTGTGTATAAGATTTTCTCACGCTAGTATTTATATGTACGTAGAAATAAATTGTTTCTCATATCAACATTTGGTGCTATAAAATATTGTTATATATCTGAACTTTCCTAATCCTAGTATGTTTTTCATATTGGAGGATGATATTGCTTTATATTTGGTCAAGCTTAAATTTGTACATTTTAAAGTCTGTCCGTTAAAAATTTGGTTTTATTTGGATAAATATTAATTTTAGATTGCGTGAAATGCTGTTTCAAATTAAATTTCTATATCAATTAGCCCGCTATTGAATAATAAGAGGTTTCATCTTAAACTCTGATGCAGTTAGAAGCGCTTGAGAATTTTTTATATAGCAGTTTTGTTGGAATCTTAGATAAATATCGTATAGAACTGCATAACATTCCATTTTAATTTTTATGTTAAGATCATCATATGTTTATGAGACTGAATTTAAATGTACTTTTAAACTAGTCAAATTACAATGAAAAAACTTATTTTCTTCTTGAAAAGCGATCAACAGAAAACAGTCGTTTTGTGAGAATTTAGGTCTAGCCTCTCGACGCTTAATGTAGTATACAAAACGACTTTGTCCTTTGTTGGCGTTATGGGCAATTAAATTTTAAAATTTTAATTGCCCAAATTGTGTTACTTGATCCTGATACTATGTTTACATTAATAGGCTATATGTTTATTTTATACAGGGTGATCGCCTATGCCTTTTATTTGATCCTCTAGATGACATTTTCTTGACAGTCTCTTGTTTTATTTCTTTTTTCTTGTGATGTATCACTACTTTTTTGATTTTACTTGAAATAGAGAACATTGATATAATTTTTAAATGCATTATTTTTATTGTGTACATATGTAAATGTATTCATATCTACATGTATGCGAATATATGTACATATGTATGTAGAAATTTGTTTACATACAAAGAAATACATGTTTAATAAACAACTATTGCACCAAATCGATCATAAATAATTTAGTTACCTCCACCATCAATTCACCGTCGGTGTTTTCATAAAGTGTCAGAAACATTGGAATCTCTACATTTGTTTGCAAGAATTTTTGCCTCAAATATTTCTACATGAGGTTTGCTGGTTGACCCCCTTGAAGTTATTGTTGGTGATGTAGTCTGAGTTGTATCGGATTCAGATATGATTTCTTACTTAAAACTTGTCATCACATGACATCGAGACCTTCTAGATATTTTTCCAGTAATGCAACTCTTTGAGTCGTTTAGTACATTTTTTAAGTCTGCTTTCTCTCTCTTGCTTTCCTTTTTCACTACAAGACGTTCAATATCCGTAGAATAAATTCTATTAAAGCCAGTCTGAGGTTGGCAGGTAGTGGCATGTTCAGCAGCCTGTTTAATATTTTCGTTACGATTGGAAACCTTAAATTCAATATCTTCGGATGTTCTTAAATTAATGTTTTCCGTACAATGACTACTGAGATATTTTTTGAACCCTAGCCAATTAACACGATCTTCACATATAAGTGAGATAAGTCACTTCTTAGTGGGCTACAAATTGTAATGATTGTGGGAGAGTGATCGGAGTAGAGATCTAGGGAAGCTTCAACATGAATTAAATCCCTAGAGATATTTTTCATGACGCCAAAATCTATAACATCCGGAATTTTTTTTATAGCGGTAGGCCAGTAAGTGGGCTCCCCACTCAAAATGACGTCCAATCCCATTTTTAAAATTTAAATCAATTTTACTTAAAACAGAAACTCCTCACAAACAAAAAGAATTTCACAAAATCTGAAATTAGTATTTCTCCACATATAAACAAATTTCTGACCGACAGACTTTGACACTGGACAAAATTTAAGCTTGGCAAAATATAAAGCAATCTCATCCTCCAATATGAAAAACATACTAGGATTATGGAAGTTCAGATATATGATAATATTTTATGGCGCCAAATTTCGATATGGAAAACAATTTATTTCTACTTACATATAAATACTAGCGTGAGAAAATCACATACACGCACATACTAGAATTCATCTGCGAAAAATTCAAAATATTTAAACATCAACCCGCCCCTCATAAATCACGGTCAGCCTTAAATTCCCACAGATATACACACACAACTTAATACGGTCATGCATACACATACAATCGATCAATCTCAACAACCTAACTCACGATTAGCCTGAAACTCCTACAGATATGCATACACACAAATTCCTACAGACATACAAATACAAAAATTCCTACAAGTAGTAGGGAATTGCCAATACTGCCCCACTGTGGGTCGATTCACTAATCTGGCAGGTCAAAAATATTTGATGTCAGTCTATACTTTTTTGGGGCTGCTGAGTTCGACAAAAATAGTTAAAAAATTATGGATAATTTTTTTTAGAAAATATGACAGAGTTTTGCTATTGCGAACTTCAGTAGTATCAATTTTTCATGCAATATTTGCAATTTTTAGTTTTTCATATTATATTATCAGTACTTTTAGAACAAGTTCTTAGCTATCCAGAAATCCTTTTATTTTCTGGATTATGAAAAGATAATATTTATGACTTTAGTTCATCTATATTAATGATTCATCCCACTGTGCACGCCAAACTGTTAAAATTTGGGTAATTAAAATTTTAAAATTCTTGGAAATTTGTGAAATTTGATACCTACGGTGGTTCAATAAGTCCGTCCAATTTTTTGTTTACATACGGAGTTTTTTGTTTACATTAAGTGTTTTTTGTTTACATTAACTGTTTTTTGTTTACATTAAGTGTATGTATGTTTGTATGTATGTATGTATGTATGACCATGGGAACTTGTGCGCGGAATATTTTGTGGGAATACATTAAGGGGGCTTATAGGTTTGAAGCTTTTATATGTATATGATTTTCTAATGCCGACGGGAAAACATGTTTATTTTTTTCAAATGCCGACGGAAAACATATTTATTTTTTTCAAATGCCGACGGGAAAATAATGAAAATGATTTTTCCTAATGCCGGCAGAAAATTTGTGGGTGTGTCTAGCTGTAGGAATTGAAGTCTGGCTGTGCTTGGTGGAGGGCGGGGTGTGTCTAGATTGTGAGACCCTAAGGCTGACCGTTGTTATTGTAATATGTATCTATAAGAATTTGGGAGTTTATATGTTTGTAGACATTTTTGTGCATGTATGTCTGTAGAAGTTTAAGGCTGATCGTGATTTGGATTGTTGAGATTGATCGATTGTATGTGACATTGAGAATTTGTGTATGTATATCTGTAGAAAATTTAAGGCTTATCGTGATTTATCATGGGCGAAGTGTTCATGAAATATATAACCGCGCAATTTGTGTGTATATCTGTAGGAGTTTAAGGCTGATCATGATTAATGAGAGGTGAGGTGAAGGTGTTCATGTATATGTATCCATATTTGTGTGTATGTATGTCTATATGAGTTTAAGGCTGATCGTGATTTAGGTTGTGAGATTGATAGATTGTATGTTACCTTGAGATTTTGTGTATGTATATCTGTAAGAACTTTAGGCTGACTGTGATTTGTGAGGGGAGGCGCGTTATTGAAATAGGTTTAATTTTTCGTGGATGAATTTTAGTATATGTTTGTGTATGTGATTTTCTCACCATAGTATTTATATGTACATAGAAATAAATTATTTCTCATATAACATTTTTTGCTAGAAAATATTATTATATATCTGAACTCCCTAATCCTAGTATGTTTTTCATATTGGAGGATGAGATTGCTTTATATTTTATCAAGCTTAAATTTGTCCAGTGTTAAAGTCTGTCGATCAGAAATTTGTTTATATTTGTATAAATATTAATTTCAGATTTTGCAAAATTCTTGTGTACGATCGTGGCGATTTTGTGTGTGTGTATTTGTATGCGCGATAGTGTTTGACTGGGGTGTGATAAGTTTGTTTATTTAAGTACATTTGTCTTCTTCGACTTTCGTCTTCAAGCGTCAATAGCTTGGAGAACGGTTTGTATGTTTTCATGATGTAGATATGTAAGTGTGATTGTTAAAATCCAATAAATACTTGAGCATGGGTAAGAAATTTGATAATATGTGTACATATGTACATATGGATCTACAAATTGATTTTATATGTATGTATGTACATACAAATAAGTCTGGGGCTCCCTGTTTAAATACATTTTTTTTTGTCATGTGCGGTCTTTTGTTGTTGCTGTTGTAAATATTCGCCTGCTCTTTTTTGTATAGATGTGAAATATATCCATAGGTTTTTTTATTTGAAATTAAAAAAAACGTTCTTTTAATTTTTAGATGTATTTACTTAAAAGTTTGTGAGGAGTTTCTGTTTTAAGTAAAATTGAATTCCTCTCTAGTTGTAGTAACTTTAGTATAAATATTTAATATATTTTATTTCCATTTGTTTAAAGCTGATGAAGCCTATATAGTCAACGTTAGAAATTTTTCGGTGTAAAATTTTTTCCAACTATCATCTTTTTTCTTCACCTTTTACGTACATATATTTTAGAACATCTTGCATTGGCTTTTAAAAAATGATAAACGCTTTGAAATGAAACTGCGGCTTAGGTGAGGATAGTTTTTTGTTAACCACATTGCTTCTCTTTCCTTTTTTATTGATAAACATTTAAAATCAAATGGTGGTTTTATAATGAAATTGTTATACTCATTATTGTTGAAAACATCCGCTACTTCTTTTTGTAATGAAAATCATTCGAAACCTTACTCGTCTATTAAAACCATTTTTTCATTCATATTACTTAATTTATAAGACTTTCCGGACTTTCTATTATTCGATCATCAGTAAAAATGCAGTAGCTGAGGTCCTTGCTTGATGTTTCATATTACATTTCTTTACCAATTGGGTCGCTATTGAATAAAAGGAACTTTTATCTTAAACTTTAGTGCATTTGGAAGTGCTTGAGATTCTTTCATATAATAGATGACTTTCTATGTCAACATATCTGTCTACTCTTTGTCAGCGTTAAAGGACAATTAAATTTTAAAATTTTAATTCCTCAAATTGTGTTACTTCATACTGATAATATGTTTTCATTAATAAGGTATATGTTTATCTTATGAGGGTTACTCGCCTATGGCTTTTATTTGATGTTATAGATGATATTTTTTTTCTCATTTTATTAAAGTTCAGCGTATTGTGCATATATTTCTGATATTTTTAAGTGCTCTTTATTTACCTGTCAGACAAAGTGTACGTAGCAGTTGATCACTCAGTCTCTCTTTTTAATAATTTTTTTCTTTTAATGTGTCACTACTATTTTAGAAGGATAAATATGGATTATGTTAATAAGCAACGATATTGAATTAAACGATGATCGTTATAGAAAAAAAAGAGAATTTGACTACATAAAAGTTTACTTTTTCGTTTTTCATCTGACCTTAAACTCCATTCGTCTAATTGTTATAAATGGCCAGCTACATGTAAACTGATAACCCAATCTGAATCAGATAGCTGATCTGAAAACCAGACCAGGTCCTGATAAGCTGATCTGAAAACCAGACCAGGTCCTGATAAGCTGATCTGAAAACCAGACCAGGTCCTGATAAGCTGATCTGAAAACCAGACCAGCTATCTGATAACCTGATCTGATAGCTGATACCTGATCTAATAGCTGATACCTCTTATTTGCTAAGCATGGATGAGAAAATTTTAAAACAGTTGGTGTTGACAAGAAATGTCTTGAAGAAAAAGCTAAGTACTATAAAAACTGGTGGAATAGATAGATGTGAGCTAGAAAAGATACATTTCAACCTATAACAGAACCTCTCAAAGAATTCATAAATAGTTCTAGAAATATTGAAAGAATTCACAAGAAAGAAGAAAGTAAAATCAAGATAGAAGCTAAAAATAATACAAGTTTAAAGCCATCATTAGAGACAAGTACACCAAAGAAACTTTCAGAACGAACAATATTTGATGATATCATCTTATTTAACGATGCTAATACTGAGAATGATGAAGATGATTTTTACTCATAGACTTCCAATTCTGAAGACACTTATACTCATTTATCAGTCTTGGAAGGAAGAATTGAATTAGATACAAACTATGGCCCACATCAAGATTGGACTAATGAATGAAAGTTTGGTGATAGTAACCTAAAACTAAATGAAGATAAAATACAAGTTGATGATCAAATATAGGCTCTAATAGTAGCTTTATTTTCTTTAATAATTGATAATAAAACATGGAAATACTATGAGAAATTTGATTTTGAAAACTATATAAAATATATAATTTCTACTAATACATGGATAGAGAATCATCATCATTCACTGACGGAGAATGATGTTATCAGTAAATTGTTTCTGGAAACTCAAAACGATAAACTATGGGACAAATTAATAATACAGCTTAAGGAATTAATATAATTCAAGAATAGATTAAAATGCAAATTGATGGAGTACAAAGTGAAATACAATTAGAGATAGAAGATAGTTATAAAATTGAAAAAACACATACTAAAAATTAAATCATCTTTTGAAAAAACAAATTGAAGAGCTGAACAATAAAATTTATAGATTGGAAAATTAACTACATGATAGTATAAATAGCTGAAAGTGCATCAAGTAGATCACAACACTCTCCAAACAATCTTTAAAACAACTCAATGTCTTTAAAAAGAAATTTAGTAAACGAACTCTATAATAAATCTCGAAAATTGTTTGTGCATTGTAGATATGTAATGAAAGGAATAGTTGATCTTTTATGGAGCAGATTTAGGTCAAATGGGAAACTATTCTATAGGAAATAGAAATTATTGATTATTGTAGTCTGTAAATGGTTCATTCTCAAAGTTTCTATGGTCAATACCGTTGAAAATAAAAGTTGCACTCGAAAAAACTTAGGCTGTGGAAAATATTTTTGAAATGTTATGAGTGTCAAAAAACTTACAAATGGATGATTGTAAAGAATTTTTTAATAGACACTGGAAAATTCATGCATAAGTAGAATATTAAACATTACTTAATATGAAAGCATCAATAGTAGAATGATTTAATAGATCATCTAAAGGAATTATGTGATGATGGTTCATATAAATGAAATATATAAAGAATTATTTAATGTATTCGTATACAATATAAAAGTTCATCTCACTATTTAAATGTTTCCGATTAAAGTTAACTCAACAAATGAGAAAAAGCTGCTATATATAATAATTTGAAGATGAACAAAATGTGGAAATTTAATGAAAGTAAAAAATTAAATTAAACAGGAAAAATATAGTTTGGTTTGTATTTTTAAAGGACTGATTAGGAATGATAGGTCTTAAGAAAGAAGAATTAACTTAATATATAATAATATATTTACAGAAAAAATATTGAAAGCATGCCGAAGCATGCAAATTTAAAAGAATGTCACACAATTTTGTAAGCAAAGAAATTTTATGACTCTGTGCTAAATGAAATACATAAATATGTATCTACTTTGTAAAAGAATAAAAAGAGCGAAATCGTAAATTCTAATAGTATAGATTTTTAATTGAAACACCACTACATGTCGGACTCTCGCGTCACTATCGATAGAAGCATGCTAAGGCATGCATGCTAGCAAAATATATAAATCTGTTAAAAGGTGATGAGAAACTTGTTTCTAATCATTAATCTGTAGACAGCAATTATATCTGGATCAACCGAACTCATGAATGAAATGTATACGTATAAGTAAGAAATGATTACATCTGAATGTAATACAACCCAGCCTACGTCAACAATAACTTCAAGGAGGTGAACCAGCAAACCTCATGTAGAAAAACTCGATCTAAAAATTCTCTCAAACATAGATATTCTAATGTTTCTGACACTATAAAAACACCGACGGTGAATTGAAATGAGTTATTTGAGATCTATTTTCTAGAATAGTTGATAATTAAACATGTATTTCTTTGTAGATAAAGTAATTTCTCTATACATACATATATTTACCTATATGCACTGAACTTTAATAAAATGAGAAAAAAATATCATCTATAACGATTAATGAAAACATATTATCAGTATGAAGTAACACAATTTGAGGAATTAAAATTTTAAAATTTAATTGTCCTTTAACGCTGACAAAGAGTAGAAAGATATGTTGACATAGAAAGTCATTTATTATATGAAAGAATCTCAAGTACTTCCAAATGCACTAGAGTTTAAGATAAAAGTTCCTTTTATTCAATAGCGACCCAATTGATAAAGAAATGTAATATGAAACATCAAGCAAGGACCTCAGCTACTGCATTTTTACTGATGATCGAATAATAGAAAGTCCGGAAAGTCTTATAAATTAAGTAATATGAATGAAAAAATGGTTTTAATAGACGAGTAAGGTTTCGAATGATTTTCATTACAAAAAGAAGTAGCGGATGTTTTCAACAATAATGAGTATAACAATTTCATTATAAAACCACCATTTGATTTTAAATGTTTATCAATAAAAAAGGAAAGAGAAGCAATGTGGTTAACAAAAAACTATCCTCACCTAAGCCGCAGTTTCATTTCAAAGCGTTTATCATTTTTTAAAAGCCAATGCAAGATGTTCTAAAATATATGTACGTAAAAGGTGAAGAAAAAAGATGATAGTTGGAAAAAATTTTACACCGAAAAATTTCTAACGTTGACTATATAGGCTTCATCAGCTTTAAACAAATGGAAATAAAATATATTAAATATTTATACTATAGTTACTACAACTAGAGAGGAATTCAATTTTACTTAAAACAGAAACTCCTCACAAACTTTTAAGTAAATACATCTAAAAATTAAAAGAACGTTTTTTTTAATTTCAAATAAAAAAACCTATGGATATATTTCAAATCTATACAAAAAAGAGCAGGCGAATATTTACAACAGCAACAACAAAAGACCGCACATGACAAAAAAAAATGTATTTAAACAGGGAGCCCCAGACTTATTTGTATGTACATACATACATATAAAATCAATTTGTAGATCCATATGTACATATGTACACATATATTATCAAATTTCTTACCCATGCTCAAGTATTTATTGGATTTTAACAATCACACTTACATATCTACATCATGAAAACATACAAACCGTTCTCCAAGCTATTGACGCTTGAAGACGAAAGTCGAAGAAGACAAATGTACTTAAATAAACAAACTTATCACACCCCAGTCAAACACTATCGCGCATACAAATACACACACACAAAATCGCCACGATCGTACACAAGAATTTTGCAAAATCTGAAATTAATATTTATACAAATATAAACACATTTCTGATCGACAGACTTTAACACTGGACAAATTTAAGCTTGATAAAATATAAAGCAATCTCATCCTCCAATATGAAAAACATACTAGGATTAGGGAAGTTCAGATATATGATAATATTTTCTGGCAAAAAATTTTCATATGAGAAATAATTTATTTCTATGTGCATATAAATACTATGGTGAGAAAATCACATACACAAACATATACTAAAATTCATCCACGAAAAATTAAACCTATTTCAATAACGCGCCTCCCCTCACAAATCACAGTCAGCCTAAAGTTCTTACAGATATACATACACAAAATCTCAAGGTAACATACAATCTATCAATCTCACAACCTAAATCACGATCAGCCTTAAACTCATATAAACATACATACACACAAATATGGATACATATACATGAACACCTTCACCTCACCTCTCATTAATCATGATCAGCCTTAAACTCCTACAGATATACACACAAATTGCGCGGTTATATATTTCATGAACACTTCGCCCATGATAAATCACGATAAGCCTTAAATTTTCTACAGATATACATACACAAATTCTCAATGTCACATACAATCGATCAATCTCAACAATCCAAATCACGATCAGCCTTAAACTTCTACAGACATACATGCACAAAAATGTCTACAAACATATAAACTCCCAAATTCCAATAGATACATATTACAATAACACCCCCCCCCCCCCCCGCCTACCACAAATCAAGGACAGACTTAAACTGCTACATATACATACATACATACACACACACACATAGGCACATTGATCTATCTATCACAACAACACCCTCCCCCACCTCAAATTACGATAAGACTTAAACTCCAACGAACATACATACATATACACAGATTCCCACGGATATGTATTACATGAACACTCTCACCTCACCTTTCATAAATCACAGACAGCCTTAAACTCTTACAGACATACATACATACATGCACACAGATTTCCACGGATACATATTACAACAACTCCCCGCCCTCCACCAGTCGATCTACCTCAAATACATCCCGCCCCCCACCAAGCACAGCTTGGCTTAAATTCCAACAAGCATAAACGCCACCGAATTCCCACGGTTACATATTACAAAACACCCTCACCTACCCAAATCACGGTCAGCCTTAAGGTCTCACAATCTAGACACACCCCGCCCTTCACCAAGCACAGCCAGACTTCAATTCCTACAGCTAGACACACCCACAAATTTTCTTCCGGCATTAGGAAAAATCATTTTCATTATTTTCCCGTCGGCATTTGAAAAAAATAAATGTGTTTTCCGTCGGCATTTGAAAAAAATAAACATGTTTTCCCGTCAGCATTAGAAAATCATATACATATAAAAGCTTCAAACCTATAAGCCCCCTTAATGTATTTCCACAAAATATTCCGCGCACAAGTTCCCATGGTCATACATACATACAAACATACATACACTTAATATAAACAAAAAACAGTTAATGTAAACAAAAAACACTTAATGTAAACAAAAAACTCCTTATGTAAACAAAAAATTAGACGGACTTATTGAACCACCGTAGGTATCAAATTTCACAAATTTCCAAGAATTTTAAAATTTTAATTACCAAAATTTTAATCTAGATGAACTAAAGTCATAAATATTATCTTTTCATAATCCAGAAAATAAAAGGATTTCTGGATAGCTAAGAACTTGTTCTAAAAGTACTGATAATATAATATGAAAAACTAAAAATTGCAAATATTGCATGAAAAATTGATACTACTGAAGTTCGCAATAGCAAAACTCTGTCATATTTTCTAAAAAAATTATCCATAATTTTTTAACTATTTTTGTCGAACTCAGCAGCCCCAAAAAAGTATAGACTGACATCAAATATTTTTGACCTGCCAGATTAGTGAATCGACCCACAGTGGGGCAGTATTGGCAATTCCCTACTACTTGTAGGAATTTTTGTATTTGTATGTCTGTAGGAATTTGTGTGTATGCATATCTGTAGGAGTTTCAGGCTAATCGTGAGTTAGGTTGTTGAGATTGATCGATTGTATGTGTATGCATGACCGTATTAAGTTGTGTGTGTATATCTGTGGGAATTTAAGGCTGACCGTGATTTATGAGGGGCGGGTTGATGTTTAAATATTTTGAATTTTTCGCAGATGAATTCTAGTATGTGCGTGTATGTGATTTTCTCACGCTAGTATTTATATGTAAGTAGAAATAAATTGTTTTCCATATCGAAATTTGGCGCCATAAAATATTATCATATATCTGAACTTCCATAATCCTAGTATGTTTTTCATATTGGAGGATGAGATTGCTTTATATTTTGCCAAGCTTAAATTTTGTCCAGTGTCAAAGTCTGTCGGTCAGAAATTTGTTTATATGTGGAGAAATACTAATTTCAGATTTTGTGAAATTCTTTTTGTTTGTGAGGAGTTTCTGTTTTAAGTAAAATTGATTTAAATTTCAAAAATGGGATTGGACGTCATTTTGAGTGGGGAGCCCACTTACTGGCCTACCGCTATAAAAAAAAATTCCGGATGTTATAGATTTTGGCGTCATGAAAAATATCTCGAGGGATTTAATTCATGTTGAAGCTTCCCTAGATCTCTACTCCGATCACTCTCCCACAATCATTACAATTTGTAGCCCACTAAGAAGTGACTTATCTCACTTATATGTGAAGATCGTGTTAATTGGCTAGGGTTCAAAAAATATCTCAGTAGTCATTGTACGGAAAACATTAATTTAAGAACATCCGAAGATATTGAATTTAAGGTTTCCAATCGTAACGAAAATATTAAACAGGCTGCTGAACATGCCACTACCTGCCAACCTCAGACTGGCTTTAATAGAATTTATTCTACGGATATTGAACGTCTTGTAGTGAAAAAGGAAAGCAAGAGAGAGAAAGCAGACTTAAAAAATGTACTAAACGACTCAAAGAGTTGCATTACTGGAAAAATATCTAGAAGGTCTCGATGTCATGTGATGACAAGTTTTAAGTAAGAAATCATATCTGAATCCGATACAACTCAGACTACATCACCAACAATAACTTCAAGGGGGTCAACCAGCAAACCTCATGTAGAAATATTTGAGGCAAAAATTCTTGCAAACAAATGTAGAGATTCCAATGTTTCTGACACTTTATGAAAACACCGACGGTGAATTGATGGTGGAGGTAACTAAATTATTTATGATCGATTTGGTGCAATAGTTGTTTATTAAACATGTATTTCTTTGTATGTAAACAAATTTCTACATACATATGTACATATATTCGCATACATGTAGATATGAATACATTTACATATGTACACAATAAAAATAATGCATTTAAAAATTATATCAATGTTCTCTATTTCAAGTAAAATCAAAAAAGTAGTGATACATCACAAGAAAAAAGAAATAAAACAAGAGACTGTCAAGAAAATGTCATCTAGAGGATCAAATAAAAGGCATAGGCGATCACCCTGTATAAAATAAACATATAGTCTATTAATGTAAACATAGTATCAGGATCAAGTAACACAATTTGGGCAATTAAAATTTTAAAATTTAATTGCCCATAACGCCAACAAAGGACAAAGTCGTTTTGTATACTACATTAAGCGTCGAGAGGCTAGACCTAAATTCTCACAAAACGACTGTTTTCTGTTGATCGCTTTTCAAGAAGAAAATAAGTTTTTTCATTGTAATTTGACTAGTTTAAAAGTACATTTAAATTCAGTCTCATAAACATATGATGATCTTAACATAAAAATTAAAATGGAATGTTATGCAGTTCTATACGATATTTATCTAAGATTCCAACAAAACTGCTATATAAAAAATTCTCAAGCGCTTCTAACTGCATCAGAGTTTAAGATGAAACCTCTTATTATTCAATAGCGGGCTAATTGATATAGAAATTTAATTTGAAACAGCAAGCAAAGACCTCAGCTACTGCAATTTATTGATGATCGAATAATAGAAATAATAGTCCGGAAAGTCTTATAAATTAAATAAAGTGAATGAAAAAATGGTTTTAATAGAGGTGCAAGGTTTCAAAACTAATTCGAATGATTTCATCACTATAACAATTTCATCATAAAAGTCCCTTTTAATTTTAAAATATTTATCAATAAAAAATATAAGAAAATAAGAAGCAAACAAAAAATGTTCTAAAATAAATGTAAAAGCTAAAGAAAAAAGTCAATGGTTGGAAAAAATTTTATATCGAAATATTTCTAAGGTTGACGATATAGGCTAAATCAACTTTAAACAAATGGAAATTAAATATATTAAATAATTCTACTATAGTTACTTCAACTAGAGAGGAATTCAATGTAACTTAAAAGAGAAACTCCTCACAAACTTTAAGTAAACACATCTAAAAATTAAAACAACGTTTTTTAATTTCAAATAAAAAAAAGACACTGAAGATTTTTCACATCTATGCACAAGGCGAATATTTACAACAACAACAAAAGACCGCACTTGACAAAAAGATGTATTTAAACAGGGAGCCACACACTTATTTGTATGTACATACATACATAAAATCAATTTGTAGATATGTACATATGTACCATGCATATACCCATGCTCAAGTATTTATTAGATCTTAACAATCAAACTTACATATGTATCTACATCATGAAAACTTATAAACCGTCCACCAAGTCGTTCAGTCAAAGAAAGCAAAAGTACTTAAATAAACAAACTTATCACAAACAGCCAAACCCTATCCCACACACACACACATACACACAGACAAATTCGCCAATCGTACACAAGAATTTCACAAAATCTAAAATTAATATTTATCCAAATAAAATCAAATTTTTAACGGACAGACTTTAACAATGGACAAATTTAAGCTTGACAAATATAAAGCAATATCATCCTCCAATATGAAAAACATACTAGAATTAGGAAAGTTCAGATATATAACAATATTTTATAGCACCAAATGTTGATATGAGAAACAATTTATTTCTACGTACATATAAATACTAGCGTGAGAAAATCTTATACACACACATACTAGAATTCATCTTCGAAAAATTCAAAATATTTCAACAACACCCCTCCCCTCACAAATCACAGTCAGCCTAAAGTTCTTACAGATATACATACACAAAATCTCAAGGTAACATACAATCTATCAATCTCAATAACCTAAATCACGATCAGCCTTAAACTTATAAAGACATAAATACACACAAATACGGATACATATACATGAACACCTTCACCTCACCTCTCATTAATCATGATCAGCCTTAAACTCCTACAGATATACACACAAATTGCGTGGTTATATATTACGTGAACACTTCGCCCCTCATAAATCACGATAAGCCTTAAATTTCCTACAGATATATATACACAAATTCTCAAGGTCACATACAATCGATCAATCTCAACAATCAAAATCACGATCAGCCTTAAATTCCTACAGACATACCTGCAAAAAAATTCATACAGACATATAAACACCCAAATTCCTATATATACGTATTACAATAACACCTCCCGCCTACCTCAAATCAAGGACAGCCTTAAACTGCTACATATACATACATACATATACACACATACGCAAATTCTATCTATCTATCACAACAACACCCTCCCCCACCTCAAATCACAATCAGCCTTAAACTCCTACAAACATACATAGACACAGATTCCCACGGATACATATTACAACAACTACCCGCCCTCCACCAGTCGATCTACCTCAAATACAACCCGCCCCCTACCAAGCACAGCTTGGCTTAAATTCCAACTAGCATAAACGTCACCGAATTCCCACGGTTACATATTACAAAAAACCCTCACCTACCCAAATCACGGTCAGCCTTAAGGTCTCACAATCTAGACACACCCCGCCCTCCACGAATCACAGCCAGACTTCAATTCCTACAGCTAGACATACCCACAAATTTTCCGTCGGCATTAGGAAAAATCATTTCCATGATTTTCCCGTCGGCATTTGAAACAAATAAACATGTTTTCCGTCGGCATTTGAAAAAAATAAACATGTTTTCCCGTCGGCATTCGAAAAAAATAAAGATGTTATCCCGTCGGCATTAGAAAATCATATACATATAAAAGCTTCAAACCTATAAGCCCCCTTAATGTATTCCCACAAAATATTCCGCGCACAAGTTCCCATGGTCATACATACATACAAACATACATACACTTAATATAAACAAAAAACAGTTAATGTAAACAAAAAACACTTAATGTAAACAAAAAACTCCTTATGTAAACAAAAAATTGGACGGACTTATTGAACCACCGTAGGTATCAAATTTCACAAATTTCCAAGAATTTTAAAATTTTAATTACCCAAATTTTAACAATTTGGCGTGCACAGTGGGATGAATCCTTAATCTAGATGAACTAAAGTCATAAATATTATCTTTTCATAATCAAGAAAATAAAAGGATTTCTGGATAGCTAAGAACTTGTTCTAAAAGTACTGATAATATAATATGAAAAATTAAAAATTGCAAATATTACATGAAAAATTGATACTACTAAAGTTCGCAATAGCAAAACTCTGTCATATTTCCTAAAAAAATTATCCATAATTTTTTAACTATTTTTGTCGAACTCAAGTAGGTTGTTTGTGGGGTTTCGCGACCATGATCCTCATACAAAATTTGGATCATGCCTACGCTACAGCCGGCATTTAAGTTAGTTGATTGGTTTGCTACATTGTGTTGTATGGAGTAGGGGTATGTTGTGTGAAAATCGACCATTACCGATGTTCTTTAGGTAGGGTGTCAAACCGCAAAGATGGTGTGACGATTGTAGGGTTTTGATTTTGTTGTGGAGGGGGTGCGTGTGTGTATGTATGTATGTTTTTGAAAATATATGTATGTGTGTGTATGTTAGTTTATAAATGTGCATACCTTAACCCTTTAACGGTCGTTGGGGTTAAATTCGACTCTATGATATTTTGTGTTATGAGGCGGCAGCGTGTTCGGTTTTGCTTAAAGTGAAGTCGTGGTGGATGTTATTTTTGTTGAAGTTAGAGGGTTAATACAATATGAATTAAACTACATTAGGGCGGTTTACGAAAGTCTGTGATTTTTTTGCTAGTATTTAAGGTGTTGGTTAGGATTTGTGTACTAATTTTGTATGAGAAAACTAACAACGATGATATACATAAGTGCCACCCTATTGT
The DNA here is from genome assembly GCA_936439885.1 of Nowickia ferox. Taxonomy (NCBI): domain Eukaryota; kingdom Metazoa; phylum Arthropoda; class Insecta; order Diptera; family Tachinidae; genus Nowickia; species Nowickia ferox. Next base: position 48,291,656 of record OW387026.1, read on the forward strand.
ATTGTTGTTCTGTTGTTAAAAATTCTGTTATGGTTTTTTCATTCGTTTCGTTGATATGTATGAATGTGTGTGTGTGTGTGTGTGTGTGTGTTTGAAACAGTTGATTAAATTTGTTTGAATTTGAAATTATTTGAATACAAGACTCTAACCATACACAACAATTTGAAATTATTTGAATACAAGACCCTAACCATACACAACAAAGTTGATAAGAAATAAAAAAACCCAAAGCAATACTATTTATGTACTTATATATTTTATTTATTAATTTGTTTAAAAATTTTACAATATAATAAAAAAATGGTAAAAAAGTTGGTGTAATTATACTTTTAGTTATTTAGTGCATCTTGTTTCTTTAGTGTATCTTGAGCTAGAACGATAACAAAAAATAATATTTAGATTTAATAATAATAAAATAAATAAAAAAACTATTTACCAAAAATTACCTGTTGCAGCTGCATTTATAGTTAGTTCATAATATTTATTGCTGCTGCTGCTATCTTCGCTACCTTTTCTTTCTTTTAAAAGGTAGTAGGTATTGCGGTCAAATTCCGCAATAGTAGCATCATCTATGGTGTTATTGAATATGCTCGGTAGGTATATATATTTATTCGCTTCCACCAGACAACGAATTTTTGTCCCAAAGCGTGTTTGTACACGCTCCATCTTCGTAATTTTATAGTTATGGTTAAAAACCATCTCTTTTACAGGGAGAATGGTTTTATTTTGACTTTTTTTAAATATTGTTTTTAGGTGTGCTTCCATTACTTGAATAGTAATTAAAGTAGAACTAGAGAGGGTTTTTATACAAAATTCTGAAATGTAATTTTGTTTCTAAACAGGAAAAATGTGGTTAAAATTTTAATGTTGTGAGAATTTAATTTTAAAAAGTTTCCGTTGCGGTTTTTCAATTTTATAAAGTTGTTATTTAATTAAAATGTATGAGAAAATTTTAAAAAGTTTCTGTTGCGGTTTTTCCGTTTTTTTTTTATAAAGTTTCTATTTAATCAAATGTGAAAGAAATTTTAATGTATGCAGAGTTTTGTTAATATATATATATATATATATATATATATATACATAAATATATATGATTTTAATTTTAAAAGGTTTCTGTTTCGTGCATTGTTTAAAATGTGTTTTCTATTTCATCATCATCATCATCATCATCGTCTTCTTCAGTACTGTTATACAAGTTGTTGTAGAATACAAATTGCTTCTTCTTTTTAAGGATTAGAGTATATGACCCCTTCACTTCTTTAACTTTCTTTAAAATGTGTGGAGTTGTGTTTAGATAATCCATCTGATTTTTAGTAATAATCAGAAATCGTTTAGGTAAATAAATGTAATATTCGTTATTTAGATCACATCTTATACTTTCACCATATTTTGTATCTACTCGATCTATCTTGTTGATTTCATATATAGTATTTTCTTCCATATTCTTTAAAGGTAAGTATGTAATATTAGAACTTTGAAACAATTTTCTTAAGCTTGCCCTCATTTTTTTTTTTTTTTTTTTGCTTTCAACTTTTCACCGTAAGACGAACTTTCAAACTGATTCTTTATATTCAATAATTGATAGTATAAGACGTTTTTAGATATTTCAATAACTTCTTATCAGTTGCGGTTAAGTATACGTGTATGCATACATATACATATATATATATATATATATATATATATGCATATATAAAAAGAGATTCAGTTAAATTAAAACTTTGATAAATATGTATTGGGGTCAATTTTTAAAAACTGGTGATAAATATTGTACTTGTCATGCACAGTGGAAAACTTTTCAAATAATAAATGCAATAGTTTTGGATATTATAATGCAGGTGTTTCTAACTGCAGAAGGAGGGACTAGAACGCAAATTTTTTCTCTTAATAGAGGACAACAAATGCCAACAAATATTCCAATATTTCAATTTAGTCACAATCAACATATAAAAATTGAGGTTATTGGTGGTATGATATCACTAGTCGGAACAGTCTATGAGGGTGGTTTTAAAGATATAAATGTACACTCATACAAACCATCATGCGCGTATAGTGAAATAGATGAACATGTTTTTAGTGGTACAACTAAATCTTATAATGGTAAGACTGGTATCCGCTCATTGAATAAAAATCAACAAAAACCTCTCCTCCTCCTCCCTCAAAAAATGGTTAATAATAGTATAGTTAAGAAAGCAGCTGGTGGTGCTAGCGGTGGTGATGATGACTCATTTCAATACGAAGATTATTAAATTAGTATATAAATATGAGAAACAATTCTTATCATCTCATTCAAAAATATATCGCTAACTTAAGAACATATATACATATATATATATATATATATATATATATATATATTAAAAAAAGAAAAATTAAAATGAAAAATATTTTTATCATATTTTTTTCATATATCTATATCATACAAGTGTTTTCAGCTTCATTACCTATTGATTTGAGTGAAAATGAACTTAAAAATACAGAATTTGCAATAAAATTACCGAATAATGATACTGTGAGCATACAACTAAATTTCAAACTTTTAAAGTATAGTAATGATTTAAATAAAAACATCGAGTCAACAACAACAACAAAAGCAGAATATGAATCAAACGAAGAACAAGAAGACTCCCCACCACCACCACCTATAAATCAATCTTTTACTGTTGAACAAGCTATTGAAGCATTTAGGCAAGATTTAGTAAAAAAAGAAAAAAATATTGCAGGAATAATTGAAAGTTCGGCTCCATTTTATAGACATTTTCAACTTCAATACAAAGATAATATAAAATTGAGAATCCGTTGTACATATAACAGCAATTACTTGAAACGTCGATTAAATATTTCATGTTTCGAATACCGTCAAGTTGAATACGAGAGAATTTTAAGTAATGGTGAAATTGAGACGGTTTCTGAGGATGATACTACATACCGATCCGATATGACATTAATCAACATTCAAGATTATACACATGATTTGGATATGGAAATATCATAAATTAACTAATATGATGAAATACATTTACTACTACTTAATATAAACTTTGTTGTTGATGTGTTAAGAACATTTATTTAACATAAATAAAAAAATTAAAATAAGAAAAATAATGAACAATCAGTTTTATTCGAAAATTTTACATGACTTCTTGAACGAAGAAAGGTTTTTGTGGTATGAACATGAGATTATTTTGAAGAAATTAAAAACTCAATTCGATGAATATGCATTTTATAAGAAAAGTAAATCAAAATTTGGATATCATTACACCAATTGTGTGTGGTCCAACAATGAAACAACTTGTGGACCTGATACCTGTAAATGTTCCCTTATCGATAACAGTTGGGATCAAGCATTATATATAATGAATTTTTATAATAATTTAAAAACATAGACTTTATAAACAGTTCTACAGTCGTCGTTGTGACTTGATTAGTACTAAACAATGTCGGAGGAGAAAATATTAGTTGTAGACGTACAAGGTTTTTATCTCAACAATAAATTCATTGTAAAAGAACTGAGTATTTCAATTGACGACTCACAAGTTCAAACATTTATTATTAAACCACCTTTTCCATATTCATCGTTGACAACAAAAGAAAAATATTCAATTAATTGGCTTTATAATCATCATCATGGATTAAAATGGAAAGATGGTGATTCATCCTTAACAAATATTGTGGAATATTATATTGCGCATGTTAAAGATAAAAATTATATTTATTATGCTAAAGGATTAGAAAAAATTAAGTGGATTCAAAATATTTTTAAGGATAAAATTAATTTTTATAACCTGGATGATTTAAATTGTCCAAATTTAAAAACATTATATCAAAATGATGAATCTGTAAATGTTTGTTGTTATCATAGAAAATACTGTATATGTGCTCAAAAAAATGTAATACTCTTAAGAAAGTTTATTAAATCAAATATTAATAAAGAAAACATAAAATTATAAAAGACATTTTTTCTTTTTTTGGATTTATTATTTAACACTTAAATCAGATAGAATAATCATCAAACATCATCAGTTCATTCTGAATACTTGAAATGTCAATAACAATATCTTTAAACGGAAACAAATCAACTCTGGTTGGAGAATATTTTCCTCCAATTGAACTCCCTACAAAATATGTTTGTGGACTTATTGATTTTGTAACATTCAACTCCATACCTAATGTAGATTTTCACAACAATTTGTTTCATATAGGAAATCATATTATTACTATTCCGGTTGGTTCATATGAACTTGAGGATATTGATTTTTTCTTAAACTCAAGCTTAAAAGATATTGATGAATCAATTTATCTAGTAATTGAAGCTAACAATAACACACTTAAAACTGAAATAACCTCATCAATGGATATAGATTTTTCACAACCAAACAGTATAGGAAAGTTGCTCGGATTTAGCAAAAGTAAATTAGAAGTAAATTCAACTGAATATTATAACACTGATGAAAATCTTCAAAATGATAAATCTGTGGAAGTGATGATTGTAGATATTAATCAATTGAATACTACAAGGTTATTTGAATCTGACTTACCTGCACATATTACGAATGTTAATACAATACGCATTGAAAGCAACTTAACAACCGGATCATTTATTAATAATACTTCGAATCATGCTATTCATGAATTTCCTCTTGATGTTCCTCCAGGATATAAAATAAGCGAAAAACCTCGAAATGTTATTTATTTTCCCGTCAACTGTCAGCAAATAAACAACATAACGATTAGAATCTTAAATCAAGACGGTGAACTTATAAATTTTAGAGGAGAAAAAATCACTCTTAGACTCCACTTCAAACCAGAATAATGATAATTTACAATAAAAACGTAATGCAAAGAGGATTGCCATTCAATCCCTCATCAACTCGCATTCGAGAAACTATAAAAAATAAAAAAAACCCGTTAACATCATATAATATAGAATACTTGAAATCATTAGGATTTAATCTTCAACAATGAATGAAATACTAAATGTCCTTCAAAAACCTATATATGATGAGAGTATTGTAAAAAGGGAATATCATAGTTACTCTCCATATCTAAAATCATTCAACAACAATGATGAAATTCGTATACCAATTCAAAATCAGGATCTCTTTGTCTTACCAAGTGAGAGTATGATTTACATTCATGGTTTTATAGTGAAGAAGGAAGCAAACAAAGAGGTTCCAGCTACAGAGGTGAAATTTAAAAACAACTTTGTTTCATATTTGTTCGATGAAATTCGTTATGAAATTAATGGTTTTGAAGTTGATCGTACACGCAAACTTGGAATTTCATCTACCATGAAAAATTTTATATCATTGAATAAGGCTGAAAGTGCTACACTAAAAAACGCTGGTTGGTGTCTTAAAGAAACTTTTGTTTTAGAAAAAAGTCATTTTAGCTGTTGTATACCTCTGAAAATGTGGATGGGTTTTGCTGAAGATTATAACAAAATACTATTAAATTCGAAACATGAGCTCATTCTTCAACGTTCGACATCCGATGAGAGATCATATTATTCTACAAATACAACTGATCAGTTGAAGTTAACAATTCTGGATATAACATGGAAAATGCCGCATATTCAACTATCAGACTTTGCAAAATTGGAAATGTTTAAGATAATCAACAACAAAAATTCTATACCAATTGCATTTCGTAGTTGGGATTGTCATGTAAATCCTGCACTACCAACGACTACAAAGGTTTTATGGAATGTAAAGCTTTCTCCACAAAACGAAAGACCACGATTTCTTATAATTGGTTTACAAAAAGTGAAAAGTAAAGAACAAGGAAATATATTTGACCATTGTAATATCTCTAATTTAAAAGTATATCTAAACTCAGAGTCATATCCATATGATGATTTACATAATCGTTTTGAAAATGGCCAGTATTCTGTACTATATAATATGTATGCAAAATTTCAACAAGGCTTTTACATGCGAGAACCTGAACCATTGCTGGATGTTAATGATTACAAGTCTTACGCACCGCTTATTGTTGTTGATGTTTCACATCAAAATGAAACTGTTAAAATTGGACCTATTGATGTACGAATTGAATTTGATACTGAAGCAAACAAACCAATTCCAGAAAAAACATCAGCATACTGTTTAGTTATTCATGATCGCTTAATCGAATACTCACCTCTAACAAGTGAAATTAGAAAAATTATTTAATTCTAATATTTCTTTTAAAATTTTTAATAAATGAAAAAACAAAAAAAAATGTTTATATATATATATATATATATATATAAATAAAACAAGATATTTTTAATTCTTAATCAATGTATTTTATTAAAAAACATTTATAGTTTCTTTTTAGTTTAGCTTCGAAAACAAAAATTTTAAACATAAATGACCACAATTTATTGTATTAAAATTTTGATATCTATCATAATTATAACTAATGTTTTTTCCTAAATATTTTATTAATTGTTTTGGTGGTTGCAAATTGCCAAAGCTATCAAAATATTCGATTTGATTGTTGTTTTTCCAGTATGCTACCCAATGTGTGCCAGGGCCCTTTGAAGTATCCAGATTGATTATTCCACATTCTTTTTTAAATGGTTTGCTGCTTGGAAGGGTGTTACACATAAACACACCTCTAAAATTTGGAATATGTTTTGCATATTTTCTCAAGTCTACATCAGAAAGGGCTCTTTTAGGTAGCTTCATTAAAAATTTTGTTGATAAGGCTTTAAATATAATCCAAAACCTTTTTTATATGGTTTTAAGAACATGCCTTTTCCCATCGCAATGGCTTCCATTGTATTATTGTGTCGTTTTGCTTCAGTCAGCTGTTCCTTTCCATTTTTAACTGCATTGATTGCTTTTGTAATACCAGATACACCACCAGCTAAACCACCAAGTGCACCCAGTGCAGCAAATATAGGGGCAAGTGGAAGAAAACCTCCAGATTTTGGTAGCGGTATTATTCGAGGCGTTTTTATTAACGATTTTTTCTTCCCCTTGAAAATATTGTTTACAACTTTTCGTGAAATCTTTATAGCATCTTTCAAGTTTTCACTTTTCTTTATATTCTTTCTTGCACTTTTCAATGCATGTGTAAACAGTTTGTGGGTATTTATTGGAGACGACTTTTTAGTTTTACTAATAACGTTACCCATACCGAATTTTGTTTTTGCTTTCATTGCAGTAGCAACAAACCAAGCGTTTGATTTTTCACCCAAACTACTATCACTTGCTTTGACCCTTTGCCAAGCCTTTTCAGTTAAAATTCTATCAGCAATATGTCTTTTCTCTAAATCTTTATTGTTTGAGTATGCTATATCGTGCTCTCTGCAAGCAGTATCCAATGGATTGATTCCTTGATCACCTCTTTCTAAACGTTTCTTTAATTTTGTACCAGGTCCGCAAAATTGATAACCGGGTAGATGAAGTTCAATGGGAAGTTTATTAATTATTTTATTTAGAAAACCTTTACCAATGAAGGATGGATGACGATTGAATATCTTTTTATAAATGATTGTCATATCTATTGATACTTTGTCGATTAAAGATTAAAATCAAATTGATTGAAAACAAATAAAAGAGACTGGTTTATATATTATGTTATCATTAGATTTCAGAATGCGCTTTTTTAAACAACATAAAAGGATTAACGTAAAGAATATCGAATCAAAGTTCGATTCATCAAATAAAATTCGTCATAGTTCATTACTACCGAATTCTATTCGAGCTCTTATTGTAGGTCCATCAAATTGCGGAAAAACAAATGTTATGATCAGTCTTATTGAAAGTCCTCATGGATTGAAATTTAAAAATATTTACTTATATTCAAAATCAACACAACAACCGAAATATAAGTACTTAGAAAGTCTAATTAAACCCATTAAGGAGATAAATTTTTCATCATTTTCCAATAATGATGATGTTCTATCGCCAGACGAAGTTAAACCAAATTCAGTATTTATATTCGACGATATAGCTTGTGAGAAACAAAATCATGTACGTGCCTACTTCTGTATGGGTCGTCATAAAGATATTGATAGTTTTTATTTATGTCAAACATATACACGTATACCAAAACACTTGATTCGCGATAATGCTAATATAATTATAATTTTCAAACAGGATGCAATGAATATTAAGCATATTTACAATGATCATGTTGGTTCTGATATGACTTTGAAAACATTTCATGAGTTATTTACCGAGTGTTGGAAAGAAAAATATGGTTTTCTAGTTATTAACAAAGATGATCCTATGAATAATGGTCGATATAGAAAAGGTTTCGATATATTTATAAAGCTATAAAAGAAATATTACAGACACTTTAAAATCAGTACAAGATTAATTATTAAACTAATAGCTTCTCAACTATTAAACTGCTAACTGCTAAATTGCTATACTGCTATACTGCTAAACTGCTAAACTGATCTGTTTTGAATCTGTTTCTAATTCAACCTATAAATATGAACACAAATCTAGTTAATAATCTTATTAAAACTCGAAATATTTTAAAAAAGAAATATAAGAATATTTTGCTTGGAGAAATTGCAAATGATGAATTGTTGGAAAAGACATTGAAACCAATATCAAAACCATTAAAAGAATTAGTTCAATCAACTAATAATAATAATAATAATAATAATAATAATAATAACACCATTATAAAACATGAAAAATATCCGGATGGCTCTTTTAAACATGATCTTGAGAATAATAAAGTTGCCTTCAGTACACCATATAAAAAGAGTAAGCTTGATTATAACACGTTTTCTTCAAGCTCTAATAACAAGAAAATCGAGAAAAGTTCAAACACGTTTCAATCATTTGATGATGACCATGATGATGATGATGATGATAATAATGATAATGTTGATAATGAGGATGATAACAATGATGATGATAACACCATTGCAATACATCCCAATCAAAGTATTCAATATAATTTATCAAAAGTTAACTTAAATATATATGATAAAACCTATGGTCCTCATAAGGATAAAAATCAAATATGGAGACTGGGTAATGAACCCATCGCTTTCAATTCAACCAATATTACTGTAGGTAATTTAAAATGGCCCTTCACATCAGGCTTATATGAATTGTTAGTTTATAAGAAACCAATCAGTTATAATAAAACAGATTTAAATAATTATAAACAAATATTGGAGATGACTAATGTCCATAAACGAAATAACAGTATTAATGGCCAGATTAAAGGAAATCGTTCAATTAAATATACAACGATTATTAAAAACCTATTTAAACAACAGAAAATTCATGAGGGAAAAGGTTTAATGAAATTGAATAGAAAAAAGCATAATTATGTTTATTGGGATGATCCTAATGAATTGGTTGATAGATTGCGTCTTTTGATTTCATCAACAACAGCTGGTCACTCAAATCATAATAATGAAATTGTATCAATTATTGAGGAATTGAGAGAAGCAAAAATTATTATATAAATAGACTTAAAAATGTACAAACAATTCATATTCATAAAATGCCTATCGATAAGTTTGGACATTATATTGAAAGATCTGTAAGATACCAAAATCAACATTTCAAGATTCATTTGGATAGTGATCGTAATTTCAACTTTAACTTGCGGAGAATAAAAAATATTGCTAGTCCTGTATTGGAAAACGATGCCGTAAACAAAATTTACATGAAAACTTATTTAAGTGAAATAAAGAAACAACTGGATACAATGTATATGGAGAGAATTAAGGGAATGGAGGATCGTTTTAACGAAATAATACAACAACAAAACGTGTTGACTACAGAAAAATTTGATAATGTAGAAACACGTTTAAGTAAATTAATACATGATCAAAGTATAATACTAAATAATCTCAATCAATCACTAAATGAAATGAAATCATTATTTAATCACAAAATTGATTCAGTTGAAGAACGTCTAAATGAAAAAACGAAGCTCATTACAAAGCATTTAAAGATAGATATATAAATCGTTTTTGATTTAAATTCAATATCAACAGCATTTAAATTGATGTAATCTGTAAGATAGACGTTAGAAATGGAGCGACAAGAAGTGGTTCAGGAGCTTCATAAGCAAGCACGTAGAAATTTCATTCGACGTCGAGTGGTGGTCAAGGGAATTGATGATCTTTGGCAAGCAGATCTTGTTGAAATGGGTGCTTACTCAAAATATAACAAAGGCTATAGATTTATTTTAACAGTTATAGATACATTTTCAAAGTTTGCTTGGGCTGTACCTGTAAAATCTAAAAGTAGTGAAGATATAACCAATGCTATGCAATCTATTTTTTCGCTAAAGAGAATTCCAAAAAACTTGCAAACCGATAATGGTAAAGAGTTCTATAATAAAATATTTCAAAACTTGATGAAAAAACATAATATCAACCACTATTCTACATATAGTATCATGAAAGCGTCTATTGTAGAACGATTTAATAGAACTCTAAAAGGAATGATGTGGAAAAATTTTAGTCTACAAGGAAATTATCAATGGATACATATATGCAAGGATTTAATTAATCAATATAATAATAAAAAGCATAGAACAATTGGAATGACACCAAAGTCTGTTAACGCAGAAAATGAAAGTTCTATACTAAAACAAGTCTATAATCATCCCAAAATATATAAATCTGGTAAACTAAAAGTTGGAGATCACGTTCGAATTAGCAAATATAAACATATTTTTTCAAAAGGATATACTCCAAACTGGACAACTGAAATTTTTAAAATTCGTACTTTACAGAACACAAACCCCATTACCTATTTATTGGAAGACTATCAAAGGAATCCGATTGTTGGTGGATTCTATGAACATGAACTATTAAAGACACATTTTCCAAATACATACTTGATTGAAAATGTTATTAAAACTAAGGGGCACCAGGCGTACGTAAAATGGTTGGGATTTTCCAATCAACATAATTCTTGGATCAATAAAGATGAACTTCAATAATATTATATATACTTCAATATGAGATTTATTTTTATTATATTATAAAATTCTCAAAAAAATAAAATAATATATAAAAAAGTTTTGTTTTGATTTTTTTTATTTCTAAACGATTAAATTTTATATCAACTTAGTTGAGTAAGGTTAAGAACAAGCACGATTAAATTTTATTCACACAAAAACAAATTGTGATTACTTGTGTTTAAAATTCCTATTCAATAGATGACTACAGTTTAAAATAAAAACAAACTAAAATATTTTAATGATATTCTTTATTTATTTATTTATTTATTGTTTTTTTCACGTTATATATATATATATTCACTTATAATCTAAAATCACTTAATACTATTGTACAATATTATCACTTGAAGATGATGTTAATACATTTTCATTGGGATATGATGATGATGATGATGATGATGATGATGGTTGTTGACTATTTATTGCATAATGTCCCCATGCATATGTATTAATACTATTATCTCTAATAAATCGCTTATCATCTAAATAACTTAATGCTAATTTACTAATGTGTTGAGTATATATTTCATGAATCTTTGATCTAAATACATACATAGAATCATAGTACATTTTTTTTTCAAATAAACATTTTCTAAAGTCATTAATCGTTAGTCTATTGGTTACGCATTTTTTAACTCCTTTAATTTTTTTAATTTCTTTTTCCTCCTCATCAATTTTAATTGAATACATTTTAGCGCGTAAACCAATGAACTCTTTAATTATTTTACCATTACATTCATCCTTCATCATTCCTAATACTTTTTTATTGACAAGCGGTAAATTATAGATATTATCTTTCGGATACCCAGATGTATCAAACTGATTTCGTACATCGTTTCTAATATCGTTGTATAGATCATCCGTTCTAATATCATATATAAACGAGTCCGTGTCCATATAATTTAAATTAATATTTTCACAATATTTCGGTTTCATATATTCGTAGTGAAAATTATACATTTTATGTTTCGAGAGTTCCAAGACAGAAAATCCAATGTAAATGGGTTTGTCGTACACAGTTCGTACTCTTTTCAATTGAATCGCAACCATTTGTTCATGAATTTTCAGACAACTGTGAAAATTAGGTTTGGCAATAAGAGCTCTAGCTCCTAATCTCTTCCCCCTACTCTCCCATTCACATACTAATTTTACATCTTTTCTTTTATCAACATTTTCCATTGTCTTCCCATATACTGCATTATTTAACAATTTAAAAAAGTTCTGTTCAAATACATTCTTACCCAATGTTCGGTGATAGTTATTTATATCAATATATTTTTTCAACCAATCTGACTGATTAAATTGAAGAATTCTATGAATTTTCCTTAAAATCAAACCATGTTGAAGACATTGTTGCAGATTGCGATAGTGTATTATGTAATTGGTTTTATTGTTTAAGTCTGTTATTAATTTTTGCTGTTTCATGCCCCCAATTTTTTTATTTTCTGCACAGAATGGAAAATCGCTATGACGGTCGTGCAGTGTACTTGGATATTCCAAGTCTACTTCTAATATGTAACCAATTTCTGAGTCTTCTTCCACTACATGTATATTAAAGTCTTCAACGTTTTCAAACCATTTAAAATTTTTAAAGGGAAGATACTGCGACATTGCATATCCATATAAATTATTTACATCAAAATACATTAGATAATTTGATTCTTTTGTGGGATCATAATCATTAACGTATTTATTATTTACTATGGTGTGCCGTTTACTACACTGAACAATACCTCCCCTAATACCTCGTACAACGAAATTGTACATGTTAATATCTGTTAGTAATTCCAATTCTATTTTAGTTGTTTTCAACATTGCATCCCAAGATAAGCCTGGAGTAGTATAATATTGACAAGGGTCTAAATTGTAAATTTTCTTACAAACTTTACGGAAATTTTCAAATATATCACATAGCAAGAGAACATCTACTTTTAGATATAATAGAAGATAGTCCAACAATTTGTTGCAATTAAATGTATTCCAAACATTTTCAGCATGTTCATAATCATCTATACTGCACGACTCATTTGTAAGTTTATTAAAGAAACATGATCGCGGTGGTAGTTGTGTTTCCTCCAGCCGATCAACTGAGTTAAGAAAGTCATATGGAAAGACACCTTTACGCTTCATTAAACTGAATTCATTATGAGTTTGATAGATTAATTTTACTGTCGTCAAGTCATCATCAGACAAATAGCTAGCTAGTTTTTCTAAGCTCGACGGCATAAATCGAAAAGAATCTAGAAAACGTAATTCTATTGTCTTATCATTATCACCATTATCATCATCATCATCATCATCATCATCATTATCAACATCATTATCAATGGAATCATTAACCGAAATTCTTTTCGATATAGATACATATAATTCCTTATTGAAAGGAATTATATTTATATCACCTTTAATACATGATAATTCTCTAATAAACAAATGACAATCATATGCCGAAAGATTGTGAAAAAATATCGGAATGAAGTTTGCAATTTGAAATTCTAAATTGCATTTTTTGTGTGCGGGACCTCTATATTCACCCGTTAGATGACAATGATCAGCCACACGATCTTCAACAGATAGCAAACATTCACAAATGTGACAAATTTTGTCCTCCATTTGTCTGATCTGTTGAAGTGGTGTTAAGGAATTCATTGGTTTTACTACACTTAAATAATTCTTATAGATATATCTTATATCTTTAACTAAACTCTTAAAGAAATGATTAGGTGCGTCATCAGCACCATTATAAATTCTAAATATATCTAAATTAGAGTTAAATGTACATTTAATATAATAACTGTATGCAAATGGAATGTGCTTTTGTATAGATTTAATATTTGCAGAATTTTGAATATCAACTGATTTTAGAATACATTCAAAATCAGCGTATACTATAAAAGGTACATCCATTTGCTTTTTAAAATTCCTAAAACTTACTAAATTATTGTCTTCAGTTGGCATCTTAGTTATCATTTTATTGCAATGCTGTTTGTGTATGTTTAATGATGAATGAGAATGGAAATGTATTAAACAGGTATTGCATACATATGCCATAGTTTTATGTTTCGTTACTTGACTTTTAATTAATCTGTAAATATAAAGAAAAACTTAATTAGTATAAAATTATTGAAGAATATATATTCTTTACAATTACCTTGATATATTTTTTATCCATACATAATGAAATCTTCCTTCTCCTTCCTCCAAAAGCAACAAATTGATGTGTTGGAATTTTTCCTGCACAGTAAAATAGTATGGACCGACTATATTATTATCATCGCCCAATCCAAACACATTAATACTTATATCAGGATTTTTACTTTCGAACACTTTGATTTTATTAAGTGGTAGAGGAAAATGCAGACTTTTAAAATTTAATATTATATTATTTTCAAGCGTTATGATTTCTTCATTTATGTTGTTAACTTTATATGATGAACATCTATTGGTATGCAAATCAACTGGATAAAGTGCTGATATTATAGCCCACTTAAAACAATATATATCAGTATTTTGGACATTGATGCAAGCAAACTTTCTCTGTATTGTTAGAGGTAATGGAATATATTGTGACCCTTTAATACATTTATATTTGTTGACATTGATTTCAAGATGTGATATTTTAATTAATGACCATCCGCTATCACGTTCCTGAAATTCACTCATTTTTTTAATTATATTATTACATTGTTCATTATAAAGGTCAATAATGTCATCACTTGTCGTTGATATGCTTAGGATCACCATTTTTGTTTGATGCGATTTAACTTCTATGATACATGTATCATGATCTTCCTTAACCAACATATACTCGCAAAATAATTCAATATTAAATTTTACACTCGAATATTCCTGTGTCACATTATATAACAATTCCATGACATTGTCTCTAATTGTATACAGAAAGTTTTCTGGTATTAAATCAGTTTCATTGCTATTTTCAATCAAATATGTTATGATGCGATTATTGAATACAGACTTGATACACTTTAAACTATAGTTATTATATTTCTCTGTTTTTTCCGCACTGTTAGTTTTATGCATATTTGTTCTTATATGATAATGCCATTTAGTATTTGATATATATGTTCTACATTTGTCACAATATATATTGATTGCACCGCTGTCTGATATAGTATGAGAGTGTTGTTCCCATTCCTCGCGGTTTGAAAAATATAGCTTACACGTTGTACACTTAAACGATGAGGAAGACCCTTGATGATGTAATCTAATATGTCTCCTTAAATTTGTATTCGTAGTGAACTCTTTCTTACAAAATTCACAAATAAATTTAGTCATTTTTATAAATATTTTTATTTAGACGTTGTTAGAGAAAAGTGGTTGAAATAAGAATGATGATATATTTGAACATATGCAGTATTTAATCTCTTTCTTAGAGTATACGATTTACATATAACTTTTTTTTCAGTAATTACAGTTAAAGAATACATATTTGTGGTTAAATAGTTTTATTTTAAAAAACATTTCTATCCATATATTCATTTCTTATCACAAACGTAAAATTTTTATAATTCTAATTATAAACTTTTTACAACAATAGAAACCACTGCACCTGCGTTTGCTACAAATATTATCAACTTTTTATAAACTAACATACACACACATACATATATTTTCAAAAACATACATACATACACACACGCACCCCCTCCACAACAAAATCAAAACCCTACAATCGTCACACCATCTTTGCGGTTTGACACCCTACCTAAAGAACATCGGTAATGGTCGATTTTCACACAACATACCCCTACTCCATACAACACAATGTAGCAAACCAATCAACTAACTTAAATGCCGGCTGTAGCGTAGGCATGATCCAAATTTTGTATGAGGATCATGGTCGCGAAACCCCACAAACAACCTACTAACTCAGCAGCCCCAAAAAAGTATAGACTGACTATCAAATATTTTTGACCCACTGTGGGGCAGTATTGGCAATTCCCTACTACTCCTACAGATACATATTACAACAACACCCTCACCTACCCCAAATCACGGACAGCCTAAACTCCTACAGACAAACATACACACACATACATACACACAAACATACACACATTCCATTTATCACAAAAACACCCTCACCCAGCTTAAGTCTCGATAAGCCTTAAACTCCTACCGACATACATACACACAGATTTCCACGGTTACTATTACATGAACACACTCAGCTCGCCCCTCATAAATCACGGACGGCCTTAAACTCCTACAGACATACATACACACAAGTTCCCACGGTTAAATATTACATG
Source organism: Nowickia ferox (assembly GCA_936439885.1). Classification (NCBI taxonomy): domain Eukaryota; kingdom Metazoa; phylum Arthropoda; class Insecta; order Diptera; family Tachinidae; genus Nowickia; species Nowickia ferox. The sequence continues at coordinate 48,307,876 of OW387026.1, forward strand.
AACACCTCGCCCCTCATAAATCACGATCAGCCTTACATTCCCAAAGACATACTCGTACGTACATACCAGAGAAAGCCAAAAAGTTCCTTTTTAATGCTCAATACATATCGATACTCCAACGAGTATGAGTATTATAGCATACTCGGATCAACAAGCATGCTTACATGCAGGCATGCATGCATATCTATAGCTTTCAACACAAATAAGTGCGCATATCGATAGGTGCTACTTAGATCAAACAAATGTACTATAGATATTCGTATGAAATCTATTTCATGAAACTTTTTCTATTTGTTAATTGCAGCGCTAGAGAAAATAGTGATACATAAAAAATGACAAAGCATGAATCTCTAAAGCATTTTTGACAACCTTTTTGATCTAATTTGCTTCTCCAGGCCTCCTTTTGGCAAATGAAATTTTTATACAACCAATTTCATGAAAAAAGGCGTAAATACGTGGTGGTTTTCTTTAGCAAACTTTTATTAAAAAAGTTATATATTTCAAAAATAATACAAGCTCGCAAGGATTAAAACAATAACAAAAGCAATAACTCGAAAATTGGCTTATAGCATATCGAGCCTTTTTTTAATTTTATCGTAAGCGACATTGTTGCGCCATAATAATAATGATAATATTAATAATAAATAATTAATACATAATATAACAATACAACTAATAAACCTTAATAATATTCTAACTAATTAATATAAAATGAATCTCCCTAATAATAAATACTTAAATAAATACATAAATAAATATATAGTCCTATGTAATATTACATATGTTAATACAGTAAGATATTGGAATAAAGTAAATATATATATATGTACATAGAATTAAGAAAAGAACTGCTAAATATAATATTCACTTGCAAAGTATTATCAAAGCAATCAAGGTGGTTTTATTAAAGTGGTTCTTTTTATATTTTACCTATTTTTTCACCGTGCCCTAATTTCTATATTTAAATTATAAATTATTTAATTTAAACTCGAGTCCTAAAAGCTATTAGGAAAAAACATTTTGGCGCCCGAGCAGGGACCAGTGAAAAAATTGTGCGGAAAATTGAATTAACAAATTATTTTAATTCAAAAAATTAAATTTTATAAGCTAATTAAAATTTAAATAAAACCAAAAAACAATTTAAAAAGTGTGAGTGCTATATAAAGTGCATAAACAATCAAACATTCAAACAAGTGCAAACAAAGTTAAAGAAAAAGAACAAAAAGCATTTCTTTATTAAACAAACATAAAATCACAACAACAACTACAACATCATCTTCATCAACATTGTTCTACATATTTGGTCAACTCATCACCTAGAAGTCTCGTCCAGATGCCCGTTGCCGCTGTATTCTGTGCAGAGCTGAAAACCAACAGGGGAGTAGTTCCAATTCCGAACAACAGGTAAAAAGTGTAAAAAATATCTGTGTTATTTTACCCTTAAATTTGTAAGTTAATCAAATTTAAGAGATTTTTGTAAATTACTCAAAAATTCAAATCGCTTTGCAAGTCGAACACAAAGAATATTTTTTACACTTCAACATTTGTGAAACAATTTGTTTATTTAATATTATTATTAAATTAAATCCACCCTTAAAAGTAAAATTTATCGCGAGTGTTTTTATTGTTTTTATTAACACACATTCGTACAAACATAATTCTTTCTCATCATTACTGAGAGCAAATTTAACAATTATTTCTATTTACCGTCGGCATTTTCATCGCGTTAAAATAATTTTATTTGCGTTCAAAAATACACAAAACTATTCGCGAGTGTTGATTTTATTAATTTTAAATAAATTAAATAATAAAATTTTCACTTTTATTTTGTCCTTTTATTCGCTCTTTATTAATTTATTAAAATCAGTGTTCCATTCCGTTTGTTCCTATACCACTTGTAATAATTTACATTACAACAGCTGTAACAGTGAACCCCATTTATACTAGGGTCGAAAAGTTAATTTTTATATAAATAAATATTACAAAGTAGTTTGTGTGTTCACACTAGCATCGAAAATCTAATTACATATAATTAGTAAATAATAATATCAAAGTGTGTTCATACTTCGTCTTATATATTAAATTAACTTAAAAACGATTTTACTTGGTAAATAAATATATTTGCCAAAGGCTGTAAAAAGTGGTTTTTACGAAAAATTAAATAAATTATTTTTAATTTCGGAACATTGATTCAATTAAATATTTGTGAATAAAAGAGTAATCTACATAAAGATTAAATTTCCGAATATTGTGTATCCGACGAGGAAATAATATATTGAATAAACATAAGTTAAATTGATAAGATAATTCAATTTAACAAAAGTGTTTTAAATTTTATAAATTAATTAAAATTTAAATAAAAAACTACTAAAAATATGGCAACTAAAAAGCGCCAAGAGTGTCCTTCCGAACTGGAGACATTAGAAAAACTAATGGTTAAAAAATCAAAAGTTATCAAACATATTGAAAGGATTCGACAGTCTATACTAGAGAAGACTATTTCGTTTAATCCTGTTGAACTGGAATGTCGCTTAGACATTCTAAAGGATTATATTGACCAAGCCATGAAGCTTCAGTCTGATGTGGATAATTTAGATCCTGATAATGACGACAGAGCTGAGCTTGAGGATATTTGTGTCACCACAAAGTCATTATTTTTAAGCATTTTAAATAAAAATATACAGCCAAATATACCTGAAACGTCTTTCAGCGTACAAACTCACCATTCCAGGCTTCCAAATATGAGGCTACCCAAATTTACTGGGAAATACGCGGAATATAAGAATTTTATGAGTTTGTTCGAAAATTTGGTACATAATGATCCGACGTTGACAGATATCGAGAAATTTCACCATTTGATATCATGCTTGTCCGATTCAGCTTTAGGTACAGTAAAAGCTTTTCAGATTTCCGAAGAAAATTATCCCAAAGCTTTAGCCAGTTTGAAGAAGGTATATGACAATGAATGTCTCATATTTTTCGATAATATATCGAAAATTTTTGATTTACCGGAAATAACAAAACCTTCGGCTTCTGCTTTGCGAAGCATGATAGATACGATGTCGGCAATATACGATTCGCTCTTGTCAATAGGCGATGACAAGAAAATAACTAATGCCATTTTAATACATTTAGTGATGTCAAAAGTTGATCCAGTCACAAAATCAAAATGGGAAGAACAGCTGGACTTTCAAAGGCTCCCATTATGGTCAGACTGTGAAGCCGCTTTGAACAAACGCTACCAGCATATTTCTGCGGATGAATCTTCAAGTTCAAGACCGAGGTTTAATAAAAATAAAACTGAATTTTCAAATAACAAAAATACTAGGACATCATTAAATTGCACAAAAACAAAACAATCTGCTGATAAATGCTTATTCTGCAAATCTACACAACATGTAGTAAATAATTGCCCTTCATTCAGTGCTGAGCCTGTTAATAAAAGATTTGATTTCATAAAATCTGTGCCAGCATGTATTAATTGTTTGAAAAAAGGCCACACAGTAGCAAGATGTTCGTCTTCTAAGTGTAGAGTATGTAGTGGTTCTCATCATTCACTGCTGCATAAATATACTACAAGTTCTAATGTAAGTAGCCTTTCTCAAGAGCCATCTACTTCCCACGCTGCTGTCAATTATTCATCATCGGATGAAAGAATCATTCTGGCAACAGATGTGGTGAGAGTACGAAATAGATCTGGTCAATTGATACCAGCTAGAGCTCTTTTAGACTCCGGTTCTCAACCAAATTTGATTACTGAGGAACTTGCACAGCTACTGAGATTAAAAAGAGAAGGAGGCAGATTAAGTTTGAATGATATTAGCGACACAAATTCATGTTCAAAGTATTGTGTTGATTTAAATGTCACGTCGAGGGTTAATTCTACTCAATTTACTTCCAAGTTTTGGGTATTGAGTTCAATTACAAATTTACTACCTAACCACAGATTAAATGCAAATCTCTTAAATATTCCTAAGAATGTTGAATTAGCTGATCCATTCTGTTACAAACCATAGAAAATTGATCTGTTAATTGGCGCAGAAAATTTCTTTGATTTGATGTGTGTAGGTCAAATTAAATCTGGCCCGAGCCTTCCAATTCTTCAAAAAACTTCGCTTGGTGGGATTGTAACTGGAAAATACAATCAATCAAAGGGCTCAAAAAATAGTCATGTTTTTCATTTAAGTTCTGCTATTGAAAACGAGAGCAATATTGATTCAATTGTCAAAAAATTCTGGGAGTTAGAAGAGCTTCCAAACGAACCAACAAAAATGTACTGAGAGGAACAGCAACAATGTGAGGATAATTTTATAAATACTGTACGACGATTAACGTCCGGACGATTTGAAGTCTCTTTACCTTTCAAATCTGATGCAAAACTATTAGGATCATCCTTTGAAACTGCCAAACGACGATTTCTTTCATTGGAACGAAGATTATCCAAAGATGATACCATGAGGCAAATGTATCATGATTTTATGAAAGAGTATTTTAATTTAGGTCATATGTCACTTGTAGACAAAATGCCAATCACTCCTCATTATTTCATTCCACATCAATGTGTTTTGCGGCCTCAGAGTACAACTACTAAACTTGGAGTAGTTTTTGATGCTTCAAGTAGAACTTCTTCGCATGTATCACTTAACGAATTGTTAATGGTTGGTCCTACAGTTCAAGAAGAATTGTATTTTACATTGATCCGTTTTCGACTTCACAAGTACGCAATCACTGCAGATATTGAAAAAATGTATCGTCAAGTATTGGTTGATGATAATGATAGAAATTTTCAATTAATCCTTTGGAGAGAAAATCCATCTGATGACTTAAAAGTATTTCGATTAAACACAGTCACTTATGGCACAGCCTTGGCACCGTTTTTGGCCATCAGATGTTTGATTCACTTGAGCGATTTGTACAAAGAGACTTTGCCTATTGGTTCAAAAGTTATTCGCAGTGATTTTTACGTTGATGATTTGCTTACTGGAGCTGAAAGCTACCAAGACCTAATTGATATTCGTGACCAAGCAACAGAAATTTTGAGTTCAGCTGGTTTCAATTTCACTAAATGGGTTTCCAATCATCCAGACTTCATGAGCTCTTTACAAAATGAAAAACTTCTACAAAGCGATTCCGATTCTTCTAAGGCGCTGGGCATACATTGGATTCCGAAGAATGATACATTTAAGTTTCATTTTGATAATAATTTTCAAGAATTGAAAGCTACAAAAAGAAACATACTATCAGTTTCTTCTCGATTATTCGATCCTCTCGGACTATTATGCCCATTAGTAACAAAATCCAAAATATTATTGCAAGAACTTTGGATTCAAAAAGTTGACTGGAATGAATCAATTCCCATGAGACTAAATACGTCATGGGAAAATTTCAAATCTAATTTACTGGAAATTGATTCAATTACAATCCCAAGATTCGTAAACACAACTTCGACAGCAAAAATTTAAATTCATGGCTTTGCTGATGATTCAATGCGAGCATACGGTTGCTGTATTTACATTAGAAGCACCGATTCAAATGGAATTGTTTCGAGACTACTGCCTGCGAAGTCTAAAGTTGCTCCACTCAAGCCAAAATCTCTTCCGAGAGTTGAGTTATGTGCGGCACATTTGTTGGCTAAGTTGTGGAATCGAATTAAGTTTATGATTAAATTTGAAATCGAAAGTGTTACTTTCTGGACAGATTCAGAAATAACGCTACATTGGATTAAGACGCATCCATCCTCACTTGCCACTTTCGTTTCAAATCGTGTGGCGGAAGTCCAAGAATGGTCAGAGCAAATTTCATGGCGCCATGTGCCAACTAAGGATAATCCAGCTGATATTGTATCAAGAGGATGTGATGTCCAAGAATTAAAAAATTCTATTTGGCTTGAAGGACCTTCATTTTTATTAAATGATAGTTCTCATTGGCCTGTTAACAAACACTTCGAGTTAACACAGAACCAAAAATTATCAGACACAAGAAAAACTTATGTGTTTCTTGCAGTAGATGATCCTCAAAACTTTTTATTGGATCTTGTTGAAAAATATTCAAAAATTAAAAATTGCTTCGAATAACTTCATACGTGTTGATGTTTTAAAGAAACGTAAAACAAATAAAAGTTCTGTGCCTACTGCAGTTGAATTAAAATGGACATTCTATCGACTTGTAGAGACAATCCAGATATATAAATTTTCTGAGGAGATATCTAAATTACAGAAATCTCAGGTTTTACCATCAAATATACAAAGATTGACACCATTTATTCATACGTTTACTGAAGAGAAACGAACTTTTTCACTATTAAGGGTAGGTGGGAGATTACTTAAAGCAAAGTTGAAATATAATACTAAATTCCCATTTTTATTACCGAAAAATAATAGCTTTGTCACACTTTATTTGCGAAACTTGCATTTTGAAAATTGTTATGCTGGCACAAAGGCCCTAATAGCTCTTTCGCGAGACAATATCTGGCTTATTAATGCGAAAGAAGAATGCAATAGAATAGATCGTAATTGTATGCATTGCTTCCGCTATAAACCAAAGCTAATGTCCCAAATAATGGGCAATTTACCCACTAATAGAGTGAGAGCTACTCGACTATTTTTAATTGTCGGCGTAGACTTCTGTGGTCCGGTCAATGTTTCATTGAGAATTCGTGTTCGACCACCATTAAAAATGTATATAGCGGTTTTCGTGTGTTTCACTTCTAAGGCGGTACATTTAGAATTAGTATCCGACTTGTCTACTGATTCGTTTCTTCCCTCTTTTAAAAGGTTTACTGCAAGGACAGGTCTATCGAAAGAAGTCCTGTGCGACAACGTGACGAACTTCGTCGGAGCCAACAGAGTGCTGAAGGAACTGCAGCAAGCCGTAGGATTATACGCAGCGTCGTCCGGGGTGAAGTTCACCTTCATACCATCTCGGTCGCCTCACTTCGGAGGGCTATGGGAAGCCGCCGTGAAGCAGGCGAAGTTCCTACTTCTGCGAGAATTGGGCAACGAGTCGCTCACGCAAGAAGAGATAGGGACGATGCTTGCAGAAGTAGAGGCGGTGCTCAACAGTCGGCCCATAGCACCGCTGTCTCCAGACCCCAACGACGGAGAAGCGCTAACTCCAACGCACCTGATAATAGGAGAGGGTCTGCGTTCGCTGCCGCAAGAATCCGCAAGAGCCACGATCATCGAAGAGCAGAAGTTATGGAAGCGATGGCGTCTGCTTTGCGGTCTGAAGCAGACATTCTGGCAAGCTTGGTCTCGAGACTATATCCTAGGTCTTCAAGCCAAAACGAAATGGCACGACGAGATGCCCAACCTAGAAGTAGGTCCGGTGGTAGTAATTTACGAAGACAACTGCACGCCACAACATTGGCTGACCGGGATAGTCGTTCGCGTCATCACCCGCGAAGACGGCAAGGTCAGGGCGGCGGAGGTCAAGAACAAAAACGGCGTATTTAAACGCCCTGTTCATAAATTGGCTCTTCTACCTTCTGCTTGAAGACTTCCAGTCCTTCAATGGGGCCTGAATGTTGCGCCATAATAATAATAATAATAATGATAATAATAATAATAAATAATTAATACATAATATAACAATACAACTAATAAACCTTAATAATATTCTAACTAATTAATATAAAATGAATCTCCCTAATAATAAATACTTAAATAAATACATAAATAAATATATAGTCCTATGTAATATTACATATGTTAATACAGTAAGATATTGGAATAAAGTAAATATATATATATGTACATAGAATTAAGAAAAGAACTGCTAAATATAATATTCACTTGCAAAGTATTATCAAAGCAATCAAAGTGGTTTTATTAAAGTGGTTCTTTTTTATACTTTACCTATTTTTTCACCGTGCCCTAATTTTTATATTTAAATTATAAGTTATTTAATTTAAATTCGAGTCCTAAAAACTATTAGGAAAAAACAGACATGTTATGGAAAATAGACCTTTTTATTGAAATTAAAATTGTATGGCCCAACCCATAGTTGATAGTTCTATCAAAATGGCAAAATTTGGGATTTAACTTTAGTCACTTACGATTAAATCGAAAATAAGGCTCGATATTAATCGCGGAAACTTGAAAATATGCGATTATCAAAAAAAAAAAAATTAAACCTAAAAAATAGACGACTAAAGTCGAAAAAACTCATTAGATTTTAAGAATCAAAAACAATCTCATGTACAAAAAGTTGCGAAAATTCGCGAATAGTTTCTAAATTGAAAAAAGCCTTACAATTTATTAAAAAGCGCTAAAATTATAACGAATGTCAAAAACTTAGCGACGATGTTTAAAATTCGCAAAAACTTGCTGACATTAAAAAGATATTAAAGTATGATACTGATTAGAAATATTTAAAAAAGAATTGGGAACAATCTCTTTTATTGCGAAAATAGAGAAAATTCGCGCTAAATTGCAACATTGCAAACAAGCCCTTAAATAACTTTCAAATACGTAAAGATCTAAGGAGTGTCAATATGACGAAAATCCGCTCAAATCCGCAAACATCAAATAGATAGATGTATTAAAAATCGATAAAAAAGAAGATTTGGCTAAAAAGTCACTTTGTCGCGAAAATTAGCGACAAACTGCAAGCATGCGCTAAAATGATTTAGAAGTTACTAAAGTTGTAAGGAATGTCATGGTTAAGCCATTCTTTCACTATTTCGGCCTTTAGCTCAGATATATTTTAAATTAAGCGTGTTCAAATTACTACCGTGAATATTTAAAAGGGCTTAGGTCTAAGGACTGTGAAGAGTGTGGGTGTGGATAAAACAGCATTATTGAATTTTGTTTTACAATAGCTTAAAAAAAATGTTAGTACTTCAACAACTATAAACTAGTATTTCTGGCAACACTTATCAAAAAATATTTTAAAATACGAATGTGTTGCAAGTCATACGTATGAAATAATATGCGTAGGGGTATACGCAAGTATTAGAATGAATGGGTATCAATGCGCACTAGCATAAAAAATGTTAGATATGTGCTGGAGTATCCAAAATTTTTTGTATCGATTGGCTTTCTCTGATACATACATAAATGCACACAGATTCGTACGGATACATATTACAACAGTTGTTTATAGTTTGCACCAGCTCATCTATAGTGGCTTCAAGGCGACTGAAATTAAAGCTTGTGTTAGCATTTGTTGAATTATTGTCTTAACAGTATCGGCATACGATACACGTGAAGTAATTGGTTAGCTAATTTGAGGAAAAGTGGCGGAGTAAGTGTTGGCTGATTGAGGTGGAGCTAATTTATGTTTTTGACCCATAGCCTGTTTAACGAAAGAATATACGGGGCATCCTCTGTAGTTACCATCACAATTAATGGGTGTTTTTTATTGAGGTATAGAACTTTAAGTTGGCATCACTTTTTTAACTGGCGGCCATTTTGTCAGCTGTCAAGTGATTAATATTTAGTTTGGTTTGCCATTTCATCATGAACAGGTTAACAAAAGAACAACGCTTGCAAATCGTGCAAATTTATTTCGAAAATAATGGTTCAGTTCGCGAAGTTTACCGCAAGCTCCGTCCATTTTATGGTCGACATAATCGTCCATCAGAGCAATTAATTCGGTTAACCATGGATCGTTTTCGCACTACGTTTACTCTATGTGATAATACGCATCCGCAGAGACGTCGAACAGTGCGCACCGAAGAAACAATTGCCGCTGTAGAGCAAAGTGTTGAAGAGGACCCGAAGCTTGGAGCTTTGTCCATCAACTTGGAGCTTTGTCCATCAACTTTATGGAAGATTTTGCGCAAAGATCTTGGCTTGCGACCTTACAAGATCCAGTTTGTGCAAGAATTAAAGCCGCGAGACCATGCAATGCGTCGTGATTTTGGTGTATGGGCCGAAAATGAGATTGATCTCGATGCTGATTTTCATCGCAAAATTTTGGTCAGTGATGAGGCTCATTTTTGGTTGAATAGCTACGTCAACAAGCAAAATTGCCGCATTTGGAGTGAAGAGAATCCACATGAGACCCTTGAGACGCCATTACATCCACAAAAACTGATTGTTTGGTGTGCTCTATGGGCTGGTGGAGTCATTGGGCCATTCTTCTTCCGAAATAATGCTGGAGAGTCAGTTACCGTTAATGGAGACCGGTATAGAGCCATGATAACCGACTATTTTGTTCCCGAATTGGATGGCATGAATGTGGATGAGTTGTGGTTCCAACAAGACGGCGCTACATGCCACACAGCGCACGTCACAATCGATTTATTGAAGGAAACATTCGATGAGCGCATAATTTCGCGGAATGGACCTGTCAATTGGCCACCAAGATCGTGTGATTTGACACCATTGGATTATTTTCTTTGGGGATATGTGAAGTCGCTCGTCTACGCCAACAAACCAGAAACGTTAGGGGACTTGGAAGCCAACATTCGTGGCGTTATTGCCAACATACGGCCCCATATGCTCGAAAAAGTGGTTGAAAATTGGACCTGTAGAATTGGCTTTATTCGAGCCAGCCGCGGCGGCCACATGCCCGAAATCATATTTAAACGTTAATGGCATAAAATTATCCTTCCAATAAAGCCAAATTGATGGACATTAAAACGATTTTCTTGTGTTTTATTTCAATTCGAAGTTCTATACCTCTAAAAAAATTTACTACATTTTTCAGCTTGATCTTTTGGCTTCGTACAGCTAGCAGAACCGTGCAATTCACCGCAGATAACACAAACTGTAGGTAGTTTGCAGTAAGTTTTTGTGTGGCAATATTCTTGGCAATTATGGCACTGTACGGGACCTGAACGTTTATGTGGTTTTTCAACTGTGATTTTTCTGTGTAAGGGAAACTTTACGCTATAAATTGGATGGGTTTAATTTTTTTTTCAATTGTATGTGATTTGGCTCTTCAGCTTGAAATAGGGGTTGGGCACTGTTGGAAATTCATCTTTTTGCTCGTCAAATCTAGCGATTTTAAAGTACATTTTGCGGGAAAAATTATGATTTAGCTATTAGCGGGAATTCTGGCGATTTTTTGTGCATCATAATTTGCTTAAAAATGTGGGCTTGCTTACAAGTAGTGAACCAATATGAAGCAAACTCTATAGTTTGAAAAAAAAGGTGATTGAATAGCACCAAAACAATGCAGCTTTTATACATAGAAAGTTAGCTAATGTACTCACATCCATCTACATAAGTAAATACGTTTATATTATTAATCCATTAAATACCCCTTTAGATAACTGCATGTTTTATTATATTAAAAAATTTAGTACTCCAAACCCGGAACTCGACATATAAAAATCAGCAGATTTGTCTTGACAGAAGAAAATATTTTTATATTTTCATTGAAGTGTACATAAATTGAAAACTTTAAACTTAGCTTTTTTGAGTTATGACTATATTTTAATAAAGGAGCGATATATAAATATATAATGAATATGTTACATATATTTATGTATAATAAAATAAGCCTTTTATTAACCTAGTACATGCATTGCTTTTAGTTAGTATTTTATAAAATTTGAGAAGTATATATATAAGAAGTTAACAAGTTACTGTAAAATTAAAAAATAAATAAAAATAAATTTTTTTAGCTATTTATCGCTAAATTTTAAATTTTTTTGGAATTTTAGCTATTTTCTAGCAATTTTACTGCCTACTTTAGCGATATTTGTTGGAAAAAAGTTGGCAACATTGGGGTTGGGGGACCTTTTCTCTGTTAATTAAATTAGTAACATTTTTTACCTTAAAGCCTTGGTCGGTAAGTGCACATTTTACTTCTTCGGGGTCAACATATGAATATATGTCCTTTAATACTATCTGTAGGCCTTTAGCACTCTTAAGTTGGTATGTGTAAAAATTTGTTTTATTTTTTTCAAATTCACTAACAATTTTTCGGAAATCCTTTTCATCATATATTTGGATTTTAGTTTCATCAATATTCCCTCGTTTAATTGGAGTGATATGAAAAGTATTTTCACCTATGGGCGAAAGTAGTTTTTTTTAGAAGCGCGTTAGAATTTTTTCTCTCAGATAGATAGGTGGTGGCTTAAAAGACTTTTGCGATGATGCAACGGATTTGTCGTTATTGTCTTGCAAAATTTTAAAAACGGTTTTGACGATTATTAGATGATGCGCTGTTATCCCTAGACATCTTTGGAGCAGTAAAAAATTTAGAAAAATTGGGCTTCGCCCAAGCTTTACCACGGTTATATATCTGTCCATTCCGACTTGGACCTTGGGTTTTGCGGTACTGTTATCTGTATTGATAACTTTGTTAAGTGATGTACTCGAGCCCGAACGGGATGACATCGCTGACTTATTTGAAGAAGTACTAGGCAACGGTAGTGTTAACGAATCACTAGTTGGCATTGGACAAAGCAAATTTGATCGCTGACGAAAAAGTGGCTTCGCCGTTAAAAAAATTACTATCATCAGATTTTTTATTATTATTGTTTTCATTAAGAGCTTCAGAACTCACAGTAAAATAGGCAATTCTGCCGTTAGAACTCACTTGACTATTTTTGTTTTTGAGGTACTCATGCAGAGTATTCCTCAGTCACTTTGTTGTCGGTTTTTTTGTTTGTTTTTTATTTTGACTATGTAAAAAAAATATTTGCTTAGCTTATTTATCAAAGTTAATATGTATTACGAATACATATTATGTATTACGAATACATATTATGTATTACGAATATTATTTTGTACGATATTTTGTTTGTTTAGTATATATATAAGAAAAACTCCGCTAAGACGTCTGTTCACTATGAAGGTTCAACGAGTGTACGAGAATTTCTGATTGGAACGATTTTATTTTATTAATTTCATTTAAAAATAATTCTAATTTTATTTAAGTAACAAATCTATAAAAAGTACAATTCAATTTGTGGCGGACAACTCTACTTCCAATTCATAACTCACTCTTCAAAATTCCTTTTTTCTTTAAAAAAAAGCCACAAAACTACAAATTTAAGTATATGTAAAATATGATAAGTAACGAAAGAAATGCAAAATTCAGTTATTTTAATTCAGGGTTCGAAGATCAAAGAAAGGGTAAGAAATCCCAAACATTCCTCCCCCCCTAAGAACAATAGTTCTTTAAACGGTTAGTCAAGCAGGATAGCTTACATTGACATCATTTTCGGGCAGAAAACAGATTTTTGCCACAGGGCGTTTCAAGTATTTTCCCTTGTAATATAGCGTCACAACTCGAATAACGTCATCTGAGCCGGGATGTACTTGCTCTACTCTAGCTAGGGCTTAAGGGCATTGAATTCAAACAACTCTCTTTTTGTCACAATAAGGTCGATAATTTTTCAAACTTTAGGACACGATCACCCATAATACGACGTAGGTGGTGCTTTGTGGATTTCACACCACATAAGCCTCCAAAATGAAGTGCCAGGTAGTTTCATCATTGCTAAGAGTTTCTGCTAAGGAAGTTAGGAAGTGAACTTCTTGAGCGATTGTGTAACGCACGTAGCTCTCTCCAATGAATATGGTTCCGCAGTCAGAATACAAATCTGTGCAGGGTCCTCGTTGTGAAATAAATCGCCTGAAGGCCGCTAAGAAAGCTTCGGTTGTTAAGCTCGACACCACTTCTAAGTGCACCGCCTTTGTACACATGCATACAAAGAAACAGATGTATCCTTTGGTAGTAGCACTTCTACGCAAAGTTGCTTGTTTAAGCAAAATGGGGCCTGCATAGTCTAGGCCACTGTGTTTAAATGGCCTTGCGGACTGTACACGGACAGAAGGCAAATTGCCCATAATTTGTTGTGAAGCCTTAGCGGTATATTTCAAGCAGGTCACACATTTACGTCTTACTGCTATAGCGATAGTTCTTGAAGATATTATCCAAAATTGAGACATTACATAAGTTTGCATTAATTGCACACCGCCATGCTATGTTTTATAATGAGCATAAAAAAAATTAGTTTTGATATAGGATCGTTTTTTGTTAATAAGATCGGATGCTTTTTGTAGTATTCTATGGTTGCCTTTTTAATTCTGCCACCGACGTGCACCAAGCCTTTATCATCTATAAAGGGTTGAAGTTGCAAAATTTTACTATTAGAAGGTAAAGGCTTTTGTTTTGAAAGGCATTTAATTTCGTCTTGAAATGAGATTTGTTGGTATTGTTTCACTAGGATGAGTCGGGCTCTGTTTACTTCAAACGTTGAAAGAAATTTAAATGTTTAAATTTGAACTGGTTTGAGCATTTAAATTTATTACTTCGCCGTTATTCTTTTTAGTTATAAAATCTTTTAAGTTGTAGTACCATCGCAATATATAAGCAGTTACTCGCTGTAGTTTCGTAAATGTAGAAAACTTCGAGAAAAAATCAGGGTATAACGGATGGTTGTGAGATGAAACTATTGTTGCTGTAGCTGCCTCAATATCAGTTGCTGTTGATGGTATGGATGTCCGAACCTTTTAACTGGCCAAGTTTCTGAACTATTAATGAGACAGTGGGGGCCTTGTCACCATGGTGTGTGATGACACAGCTCTGGAGGTAATAATCCCCTTGTTGCACAATCGGCGGGGTTGTCCTTAGTAGATATGTATTTCCATTCTATTATATTTGTAAGTCGTTGTATTTGTGAAACACGATTAGCTTCATAAACTGGCAATAATGAAGATTGACATTTTATCCAACTTAAAACAGTACTGCTGTCTGACCAATATGTTATATTATTGACGTGAAGCCCTATATTGCGTTTGATTTTGTTTGTCAACTTCGCTGCTAACACGGCTGCGCTTAGTTCCAGCTGTGGAATCGTAAGTATTTTTAGGGGTGCTACTTTTGTTTTGGCCTGAACGAGGCTAATATGCACTAGACCATCCTCTGAAATAGATATGCTGTATATTACCAGCAAAGGCTAGTTTTGATGCATCGCAAAATGCATGTAGCTCGATAGAAGAAGTACATTTACAATTGAACCAACGTGGTATTTTAATTTGATCAATTTCCTTTAATGCTACACGATAATTTGTCCATTCCGCGCTTAATGGGTCAGGTAAAGTGTCCGTCCAATCAAGTCCCTCTCGCCAGTTTTTGCAACATTATTTTTGCAATAATTGTACTAGGCGATAGCCAACCAAGTGGGGGCAAATTACGGCACTCGTTATCGAACGAAATTAGGAAATATTTCAATAGAACTTATATGGAAATTGTTTAAAATTTCGAATCGTATCGAATGCCGTAATTTGTCCCCTGAGCTTTTAGTTATTTTATCTGAAAAGTCATAATTAATTTTAAAACAAAAACAATCTGTTTGTGGGTCCCATGATAGGCACAATGTTTTTATCATCTCACGGTTTTTTAGTTCAAAATTATTTATTGCTAGATTATCTTTAGGTATATGCCTTAAAAATTGTAAGGAGTTGGCGTTCCACTTTCGCAAATTAAATCCAGCACTGTGCAGTAAAACACAAAGTTGTTGTTGTAATTCTATTGACTCATGTAGAGTATCTGCTCCAGATATAACATCATCAACATATGTGTCACTTTCAATAAATTTACTAGCAAGGGGTAATTTCTTAGCTCCATCACGAGAAATTTGTTTTAGTACCCTAATTGCACGAAAGGGTGCACATGTAGTGTCATAGGTCACCGTTTTAAGTTTATAAATATTTATATCATTTGTGTTCTCATCTCTCCACAAAATACACTGATATGTCTGGTGATCTTCACAAATGTTTATCTGCCCAAACATTTTTTCTAAGTCGGCTGTAAAAGCAATTTTGAATCGCCGCCAACGCGTTATAATATCTGGCAAATCATTTTGTAAAGGTGGGCCAGGGATTAACTCTTCGTTTAAAGATGTATAGGGCTTTGTTTTGCTACTGCCGTCGAACACTACCTTCAGCTTAGTAGTAGTACTACTTTCTCGCAGAACTCCATGATGTGGAAAAAAGTAGCATTTACTTGGGATATCATGTGGATTTTTACCTATTTTTTCCATATGATTAAGCCTAATGTACTCTGCCATGAATTCTTTGTATGCAGCTACGAATTGTGGTCTTGTGGTGAATGATGATTCTAAATGTTTTAGCCGTCTTAGTGCGCTGTTGTTGAAAGTGGGCATTGAATTTCTTAAAGGCCATGACTCACTATCATACAAAGTCGTGCGATCTACGAAAAAGTACAACCCTGGTGTGATGAATTGTTATTGTCTTTTGAAAATTTTCATAAACTCCATCATACCAGTATTGTATTTTTTCGTAGATCGCATGACTTTGTACGATAGTATATCACGGCCGTAATAGTATATTTTTAAATGGTAAGTGTACCGTGTATCGGCCGCTTGCATTTTTTGTAAAAGTTTTCATAAAATAGTCCTCACACAATTGTTCTTCTAGAGATAGTTGTCTTTCTTCAGATAGTTCCTCCTGTTCCCAAAAGAGACGCAATGGGTTTTCAAGGTTACATGTATTAACATTTACTTGCCGTTCACTAAAACAATTTGCTAGAGGTCTAGATAGGAGCCAGCCAAAATTAGTCTCTTATAAGTAAACACTATTTGGAACTTTATAGGAATAGGAAAGAAGTATCTCCCCATACACATCACTTCCCAATAAAATATCAATTTTCACTGGCAAATAAAACATTGGATTCGCTAAATAAAATTGTGTTAATTTAGGCAGATAGCTTTTATTTATATTTTGAGGTTTATACGAAGTTAATTTATTCATTACTAGTGCCTCTATTCGTAAACAAAAGGTTTTGTCATAATATCAGCTGTAAATGTACAGAATAATTTACTGACGTTTTGTTATTTACGCCAATTCCGTTTACAGACGTATTTAATATTCTTTGTTTATGTAAGTTTAACAGTTGTGTTAGTTCACGTGTTATAAAGGATGCTTGAGAGCCTGGGTCGACTAAAGCTTTAACAGTAGATATACATGTTTTGTGCTTTACTAAGACATTAACTGTAGCTAACAGAACCTGAGGTCGACTTTTTACATCATGTGAAGTAACATGGGCATAGAACTGCATGTGTACATTTGGTTGATTATTAGTTTGTAATGATGTAGATGGTACGTTGTCAGATGCTTGTCTGGGTTGATTTTCTGTAAAGAAACTACTATGTAAAATAGTATGGTGGTTCTGCTTACATTGTTGGCAACGAGCTGTTGTAGTGCAGTGATTTACACTGTGGCCGCTATGTAAGCAATTTGAACAAATGTTATTTTGTTGTATAAGAGTCTTTTTATCTGTTGGTGATAATGAAGATAATTTAAAGCATTTATACAGTGGATGGCGACGTTGGCAGCAAGGGCAGAGATTATTATTGATTGTGGTTTGTGAGTATGAAAGTTTCGTTTAGTAAACTTTTGTTGTTGAATTTTACTTATTTTTGTTTTATCTAGTTTTGGAGTGTGATTTGCTTCTTCTACTCATTCTAATGTGCGGAAAAACATTTCTAAAAATTTAAACATACTCGACATGGTATTTCATTATCAGTATTGATTGGCTGTTCCCATTCCTTTCTGGTTTGTTTATCTAATTTCTGGCTCGTTATATAAATCAATATAGCATCCCACTTTTGAACATCGATCTGAAGAGATTGTAACAAAGCAATTGCTGAACGTGTAGTGTCGAGTAATTCTTTGATACTTTCGAATGAGCCATTGGAGTTTGGTATGTTAAACAGTTTTTTCAATGTTTGTTCAACAATTTTTCGTTTGTTGTGGTACCTTTCTTCCAAGGCGCTCCATGCAGCCGCGTAGTTGTTATCTGATGCTGGATATTGATTTATAATCTCTAGCGGAGACCCTTTGCATAAACCCTTTAAATAGAAATATTTTTGTATGCCAGAAAGAAACTGGTTGTTGTGAACTAATGAAAGAAACATATCGCGGTAAGGGATCCATTCAATACACTCGACTGTAAAGGATGGTAGCTCAATTTTTGGCAGTCTTGCGCTTGAAGTGAATGAAGCATTTTGAATCGTCGTTGATGTAAGTGTACTTGACAATTGCTGTTGCGAAGTAGCTAGCTCAGGACACAAATCTAGGAGTTTTGATTTGATAGACAAATAAGTTTCGAAAAATGCGTAATTATAATATTCTTTTAGATATGTTACATCTATATCACGTATTGTATTGTCATGAACATATTCGCATATTCGCATATATATAACCGTTCGAAATTTCTTCTCTCGGCTTTTGTTCAGCGTAATTCAGCAATTTTTTCAAACGTCGATTTGCAGCCTTTTGTGTTTCAATCATAGGTAGAATTGCCTCCATTTTGTTAAGTGTTCAACGAATATAATTTTTTGTATATTTTTTGTAATGTAACCAGTAGAAATGACCATACAGAAAATAATATCGTTGGGATTCACTTATCCACCAGGTGCATCGATCGGAAGGCTATATTATATCCACGTAGGAGGAGTATAATTTTATGCACTTAGTAAAACGAAGCGTTTTTTTCTATAAATTTATTAATATCTATCTATAGTCGATTGGGTCCCGGGTTTCGGCACCATTAAAATGTACGAGAATTTCTGATGAAACGATTTTATTTTATTAATTTAATTTAAAAATAATTCTAATTTTATTTAATTAACAAATTTATAAAAAGTACAATTCAATTTATAGCGGACAACTCTACTTCCAATTCATAACTCACTCTTCAAAATTCCTTTTTTCTTTAAAAAAAAACACAAAACTACAAATTTAAGTATATGTAAAATATGATAAGAGTAGATTAGTAATGGCGGAGATAGTCCAAGTTTGGGAATTCAAAACCGGGAAAAAACAAAACTTTTGGCAACCCTGTTACGAATGAGGGGATTTTGGGCATTTGAGATTTCGTTAGGCTGGTTGTGTGTGTGTGTGTGAGTTTGATTCTTTATTTATGTGTATGTTTGTATACTTGTGTGCACAGCTTTTGTTGTTATTGTAGAGAAACGTTGTGCTTACAGCGGATGGATATATAAATGGATGTTTGTATGTGTGTATGACAGTGTGTGTGTGTGTGTGAGTATGTGTGTGGGTGTGTGTGTATTTACATGTTTGTTTGATGGTGTCCGATACTTTTGTTGTACTGGCAGACAATCATTATTATATCCAGTAGGAAATGTTGATGGTGAAAATATGCTGACTAGCTTTTCACTTTCACTTGTCACCAGTACTACCAGTCATTGAAAATCTACTAGTAACACTAAAACAATTGATTAGGTAGTGACTACGTAGTTCTTATGCGGTCATGAGACATACCAACCAGACAGTTAGTTACTAGTACATTTATATAATTTACGTACATACAAATGTATGTATATTGACAAGTTATTGACAATTCCACCACAAATACACCATATCTGTTTTTTCTCCTTCTTTTATACTGACGGATAGAAGAAAACTTATTATACCAAATTGTTACTAGAATTTTAGTGTTGACGCAAAGACACTTGCTCCCAGTCTGACTGTAGGGTAGTGACAAGGGATCTGTGTATTTGTGTGTATGTAGTGATTGTTATTTGATAGACTTTGGTTTGCTCTTTTGAGTTGTCGTTGCTATGCGTATGTAGGGTTATTGTATGTATGCATTTATGTTTGCGATCTCTGGGGAAATAATCTAATAGCTGCAGAGAGTGGCAACCCTGTTGGAAGTGGACAGGGAATGTATTTGATAATGTATGTATATGTTGCTGGATTCATGTATGTGATCGTATCTATTTTTGCTTTGAAGAATATCATTGCTTGTGTGAATTACATCAACACTTTTTCATGCATATTTACAAATTAATGTATATATGTTTTCAAGGCTATTGACGTTGCTATTCTTATGGAGATAGAAAATATTGTGTTTACATAGGTTTTATATCTACAAGTGAATTTCAGATATTAAATGTTTTGAGTCCAATCAGGTTGATAAGAAGAGCTTTTGAAAAGGGGTAATGATATGTTTATTTCAGTATATTTTACTTTAATGTAACAATTATAAGAAATAGGTTTTGGAGAAATACAGCAAAAACTTATAGAAGCTTTCACATGGCCCGATTTTTCTCGTACCTTTATATTGCAAACTGATGCTAGCGATTTTGTTCTGGATGTTGCTGTGTATATGAATTTCATCATATATCGTAATACCAACAGAGAATTGTGGAAATGTGTATGTGCGTGTGTATGTATATATATATATATATATATATATATATATATATATATGTGTGTGTGTGTGTGTGTGTGTGTGTGTGTATGAATTTCATCATATGTCGTAATAAATTAGATTCGATGACTACTACGCGATTCTCATATAATGTATATAAGTAGAAGAAATAATGTAGATTGTCATCAGTTACTTTGATATCTCAATAAGTCACAACCTATTTTCCAAACCAAATTTTTAAAGTGTTTGAAAACAATAAAAAAAAAACTACAAAAGTGTTAAAACTAATTATTGTTTGATAAACAAGTTTATAGTGTATAAAAAATAATTAAATAAATTGTTTATAACTAAAATAAATTGCTTATAAATAAAATAATTAAATAAATTGTTTATAAATAAAATAATTAAATTAATTAATAAACAAATAAATAATTAAATAAAATGAATACCGCAAGTTGTACCATCTGCAATAAAGTCTTTATGACTCAAACAAAACTAAATCAGCATATGGAAACGCACTCATATGCTAACCAATCGATGGCTATGCTTGGAACTAGTAAGCTAAGTCTTCAAAACAAATATTGTGAGGATTGTGATGAGATGATCCCATTAATTGGTTATATGGCTCATGTCAGAACCACAAAACATAAAAACAGTTGTCAGCAAGAACGGATTGGAGATTTTCTCACTAAAAGAGTAAGTAACTTCAATGGGAGGATCGAGACATATATTCTCCTCAACAAAAATGTGGGCGTCTTGTTTCCGGAGGAGTTTCTCGCATCTGCAAAGAGCTCCATAGTACAACAACTCAATGAACGTAGTAGGATACATACTACATTTAAATTTAATATGGAGCTCACATGTGATTATATGAAGATGGTGAATGATGAGATGAATGTTTCCCAACTTGTACATATTTCGAAAATGATGTTGGTGACTTTGTCTGATGACATAGAGGATATGTACAAGAAACAAGCCGAGGAGCTAAGAGCCAAAATGGAAGAATTTCAAGAGAGGGATAGCGGATGGACATTGATTTCAATAAATTCCCTTGAAGTTAATATAAACAAGGCATCCATAATAAGAGGATCGAGCTTTATCCCTCTTCCAAAAAATATTGCAATGAAACGTGCATGCATAAATATCGAGAACAATGATATTTATTGCTTTAAATGGTGTCTCATTGCGGCTTTGTACACAAATAGCGGTCTGAATCCTAAACAACGGAAAAACTTTAAAAATTACAATATTACAAATATTTCTGATGAGAATATTAATACAGGGGAAATTGTATTAAATTTTAAAGACCTAGAGTTTCCACTCCCGTTGAAGCAGATAAAACAATTCGAGAATCAAAATGATGTGAGCATAAACGTATTTGGTCATAATGGAACATCACTTATAGGACCATACTATGTAACGAAAGGAGAAAAACAAATTCATATTAATCTCTTATTGCTCCAGTCCAATGAAAACTTCCACTATATACTCATCAAGGATATATCAAAGTAAGTTTCATTTATGCATTTATGAAAAATCTGCTTTCATCTCTATTTAAAAAGTTACTTCCTATTGTTATATTTATTTATATCGTATTGGTATTTTCTATATTTTCTTCAGACTCCTTCGTTCCAGCATAACATCGCATAATCATAAGATCATGATATGCAACACCTGCCTATATCATACACATGATGATTATGTGTATAATCATCATAAAAATGTTTGTGTGAAAAAAGTCATCAGAATGCCAGAAGGTGAATATATTATCAAGTTTAAGAACTACTACAAACAGTTAGATGTACCATTTGTAATCTATGCGGACTTTGAGTCTATTTTGGAAAAAGTTGATGATGCTATAAGTAAAAGTACCACAAATGTACAGAAACATCACGCTTGTGCATTCGGTTATTTTATTAATTGTAGTTTTAAGAGAGAAAATAATTTATATAGACATTATTTTGGTGAAGATTCGGCGAATATATTTATCAAAAAAATTGTTGAAGATTGTACAGATATTTATTTAAATTATTTACTTAAAGTTAAGAAAATGTTCATAACCCCAATAGAAATAGCTCAATATAATAATGCAAAAAATTGTCATATATGTAAGAAAATATTAAATAACGATAAAGTTAGAGATCATTGTCATCTTACGGGCAATTATCGTGGGGCAGCTCATAGCGAATGTAATTTAAATTATAAAACACCTCAGTTTATACCGGTTATATTGCATAATCTTTCCGCATATGATATACACCTATTTTTCAAAGAACTTTCTTCTATAAAATATTCTACAATAAAAGTGATTCCCCAGAACACAGAGAGTTATATTTCTCTTTCAATTTTCATCAGATTAGATGAAAAATATGGATTCGAAATAAGATTTATAGACTCGTTTAGATTTATGGCTTCGAGTTTAGATACGTTAGCGAAAAATCTTGATAGCAATGATTTTAATACTATTCGGTCATGTTTCGTTGATGAAGCTCATTTCAACCTGATTAGAAGAAAGGGTGTATTTCCGTACTCTTACATGGATTCCATGACTAAGTTTAAGGAAATTAAACTGCCTAGTAGAGAAGAGTTCTTCAATATTCTAACGAATGAAGAATGTGATGTAGTCGAGTATGAACATGCTCAAAAAATATGGAGAGAGTTTAACTGTAAAACCCTCCTTGACTATACTGAACTCTACTTAAAGACAGATGTTCTTCTTCTAACCGACGTGTTTGAAAATTTTAGAAAAATTTGTAGAGATATATACGATTTGGACCCCTGCCACTATTATACAGCACCAGGCTTATCTTGGGATGCAATGTTGAAAACCACAGAAGTTTCACTGGAACAGTTCACTGATTCCGAAATGTATATGTTTATGCAAAACGGAATTAGAGGTGGACTAGTTCAATGCTCGCAAAGATATTCGAAGGCGAATAACAAATATTTGGAAGATTTTGATGCATCAAAACCATCAGAATTTCTTGTATACTTAGACGCTAACAACTTGTATGGTTGGGCGATGTCGGAATATCTTCCTTGCGGTGAATTTGAGTGGGTATGTGACAGTGATTTTGATGTTAAAAAAATTTCTGATACTGCAGAGTATGGGTACATTTTGGAAGTGGATATAGATTATCCCGATTCAGTGCATGATCTACATAATGATTTGCCATTTTGCCCCCCAAAATAAGGCCCTGGGGGGATTCAAAATCAAAAAATTAGTTGCAGACTTACACTCAAAAACAAATTACACCATACACTATAGAATTTTAAAACAAGCCATTTCAAATGGCCTCATCTTAAAACAAATCCATAGAATACTCAGATTTAAGCAATCCCCTTGGCTTAAAAAATATATTGACTTAAACACATTTCATAGGACAAATGCTAAAAATAATTTTGAAAAAGGTTTCTTCAAACTTTTAAACAATGCTGTTTACGGGAAGACAATGGAAAACATTGAAAAACGTAGGGACATTAGAATTACGTCATATTGGGAAACGACAAACAGGAATCATTTAGGTCTCAGAACATTAATTGCGAAACCAAATTTTAAGCAGTTGACAAAATTTTCTGATGATATGTATGCGGTAGAGTTAGAAAAAATGGAACCATTATATGATAAACCCATATATGTTGGTTTCACAGTACTGGAGTTATCGAAGTGGAGAATGTATGACTTCCATTATGGCTTCATGAAGCCTAAATTTGGAGAGAACATTTCTCTCAACTATATGGATACTGACTCATTTATTTATTCAATTAAAACTGATGATTTTTATGATGACATCCGTAATGATATTAGTTTGAATTTTGATACGTCAGAATATCCTATAGATAATCAATTTCGTTTGCCGCTACTCAATAAGAAGGTTTTGGGAATGATGAAAGATGAAAACAATGGGGATATAATGACAGAGTTTGTTGGTTTAAGAGCAAAAATGTATTCTCTGTCGACTCTTCGCTCGGAATCTGTTAAAAAATCAAAAAGGGTCAAAAAATCTGTAATTAAAAAGTTGTCCATTAATGATTACAAAAGTTGCTTATTCGAATCCAAAATTATCTCGGATGAAATGTTTTTGTTTAGATCTAAAACACATCAACTATATACCCAAAAACTACATAAAATAGCACTTAGCTTTTCTGATGATAAAAGAAATATAATGAAAGATAAAATAAAAACGCGCGCTTGGGGACATTACATAGACCGAAACAATGAAAAAATGGATGTAGAATGGAATGATTCCTAATAAATTGCATGTAAGATGACAACGAGAATTTAATTTTGTACAAATTGTATTTATTTATTAATTTATTTATTATTTACTTATTTGTTTACTAATTTATTTATTAATTTATTTCTTTACTTATTTATTAATTTATTTATTTATTTCTTTATTTATTGTTTATATATTTGTTTATTAATGTATCTATTAATTTTAGTATTTTATTCACCCAAAAGCATGTTAAACTTGAATGGTTTAAAACTTCTATCTTTTTACCTGTACCTAAATTATTTGTAAATAAAAATAAAATATTAGATTAATGATGTATTTTTCTTTTTATATCTGTATATTTTTATTTATACATAGACTTGAATTTGTATTAGTACTAAGATTTTTAAGAAAAACTGTTAAATAAAATATTGAAAAAATAATAAAATATGTAAATGGTTTTTATTTCAGCTTAAATTTACTAAATAGAAATTTTAACTACAAATGTCTAAATTTTTATATTTTGCTTATCTATTGGCTTTACTTCACTAGATCAAAAAAATTTTCTTTTTGTTTATTTGCAAATTTTTGTTGTTTGTTTTCATATCGCTTAAACATGCACAGTTTTGTTATCTTTGAAAGGTTCTAAACAAGAGGAATTGAATTTCACAATATTATGAAATTCCATTAAATTTCATTAGATACTTTCTTATCGATACCAACTGCTTTAACACCATCTCATCCATGTTTGCTAATAGCAAATAGCAGAACAGGTATCAGCTATTAGATCAGGTATCAGATCAGCTTATCAGGACCTGATCTGGTTTTCAGATCAGCTTATTAGGACCTGGTCTGGTTTTAAGATCAGCTTATCAGGACCTGATCTGGTTTTCAGATCAGCTTATTAGGACCTGGTCTGGTTTTCAGATCAGCTTATTAGGACCTGGTCTGGTTTTCAGATCAGCTTATCAGGACCTGGTCTGGTTTTCAGATCAGCTTATTAGGACCTGATCTGGTTTTCAGATCAGCTTATTAGGACCTGGTCTGGTTTTCAGATCAGCTTATTAGGACCTGGTCTGGTTTTCAGATCAGCTTATTAGGACCTGGTCTGGTTTTCAGATCAGCTTATCAGGACCTGATCTGGTTTTCAGATCAGCTTATTAGGACCTGGTCTGGTTTTCAGATCAGCTTATCAGGACCTGGTCTGGTTTTCAGATCAGCTTATCTAATTCAGATTGGGTTATCAGTTTACAAGTAGCTGGCCATTTATAACTAAAGTATATTTTTATGAACAGTAGTTTATATAGTTATGAAATAGTCAAATTGCTTTCTGTAGCGACCATCATTTAATTCATTATCTGTGCTTATATTCAAAATTCCATATTTATCCTTCCAACACTTTACAAATTTCTTGAAACTTTTTAAAATTCATATAACTGACTACATGATCCCTATAGACGTGCTTAATATTTTTCTCATCTTACTTAAACATTATAATAACATTTGCATTGGCTCTTATTAAATGCTTACACCCGAATTCATAAAAATTTTAAACAACATTTCGAATGTTGTTTAAGCAAAATTCACTAAAATTGTATTCGTAATAGAATTTTAGCTTAAAAACGTTTTTTAAACCTTGTATAAACCTCCAGATTTTAAAATTGACTACATCCATATTTAAAATAATTTTGAGTTGACCTTATTATAATTTTGCTTCATCTTTATTTACATTTTTAACTTTGCCTGTATGTATGTATGTATGTATGTATGCATGTGTGTATTAGGAATTATGCTATAAGTTTGACACAAGTAGAATGAGTCATCATTCTTCTGTCGCTCCATACAAAAATATACACGTACGAGTACATATGTATGAGTATTATTCTACTTTTCACATGCATCATCAGCAAATATCATAATTGAAATGCTTTAAGCTTCATTAGGAGAAAAAAAAACGGTTTCAGTAACGATAAATGTATAATATCCCATTCTTTTAATTATGAAATTAACCTCTTCAGGTATTCATATTTGGCTTGATATAGATAACTTGAGTATAAATATATGTTTTCAAACTTGAGATAGTAGTAGGGAAATGAGATGAATGTTTCCCAACTTGTACATATTTCGAAAATGATGTTGGTGACTTTGTCTGATGACATAGAGGATATGTACAAGAAACAAGCCGAGGAGCTAAGAGCCAAAATGGAAGAATTTCAAGAGAGGGATAGCGGATGGACATTGATTTCAATAAATTCCCTTGAAGTTAATATAAACAAGGCATCCATAATAAGAGGATCGAGCTTTATCCCTCTTCCAAAAAATATTGCAATGAAACGTGCATGCATAAATATCGAGAACAATGATATTTATTGCTTTAAATGGTGTCTCATTGCGGCTTTGTACACAAATAGCGGTCTGAATCCTAAACAACGGAAAAACTTTAAAAATTACAATATTACAAATATTTCTGATGAGAATATTAATACAGGGGAAATTGTATTAAATTTTAAAGACCTAGAGTTTCCACTCCCGTTGAAGCAGATAAAACAATTCGAGAATCAAAATGATGTGAGCATAAACGTATTTGGTCATAATGGAACATCACTTATAGGACCATACTATGTAACGAAAGGAGAAAAACAAATTCATATTAATCTCTTATTGCTCCAGTCCAATGAAAACTTCCACTATATACTCATCAAGGATATATCAAAGTAAGTTTCATTTATGCATTTATGAAAAATCTGCTTTCATCTCTATTTAAAAAGTTACTTCCTATTGTTATATTTATTTATATCGTATTGGTATTTTCTATATTTTCTTCAGACTCCTTCGTTCCAGCATAACATCGCATAATCATAAGATCATGATATGCAACACCTGCCTATATCATACACATGATGATTATGTGTATAATCATCATAAAAATGTTTGTGTGAAAAAAGTCATCAGAATGCCAGAAGGTGAATATATTATCAAGTTTAAGAACTACTACAAACAGTTAGATGTACCATTTGTAATCTATGCGGACTTTGAGTCTATTTTGGAAAAAGTTGATGATGCTATAAGTAAAAGTACCACAAATGTACAGAAACATCACGCTTGTGCATTCGGTTATTTTATTAATTGTAGTTTTAAGAGAGAAAATAATTTATATAGACATTATTTTGGTGAAGATTCGGCGAATATATTTATCAAAAAAATTGTTGAAGATTGTACAGATATTTATTTAAATTATTTACTTAAAGTTAAGAAAATGTTCATAACCCCAATAGAAATAGCTCAATATAATAATGCAAAAAATTGTCATATATGTAAGAAAATATTAAATAACGATAAAGTTAGAGATCATTGTCATCTTACGGGCAATTATCGTGGGGCAGCTCATAGCGAATGTAATTTAAATTATAAAACACCTCAGTTTATACCGGTTATATTGCATAATCTTTCCGCATATGATATACACCTATTTTTCAAAGAACTTTCTTCTATAAAATATTCTACAATAAAAGTGATTCCCCAGAACACAGAGAGTTATATTTCTCTTTCAATTTTCATCAGATTAGATGAAAAATATGGATTCGAAATAAGATTTATAGACTCGTTTAGATTTATGGCTTCGAGTTTAGATACGTTAGCGAAAAATCTTGATAGCAATGATTTTAATACTATTCGGTCATGTTTCGTTGATGAAGCTCATTTCAACCTGATTAGAAGAAAGGGTGTATTTCCGTACTCTTACATGGATTCCATGACTAAGTTTAAGGAAATTAAACTGCCTAGTAGAGAAGAGTTCTTCAATATTCTAACGAATGAAGAATGTGATGTAGTCGAGTATGAACATGCTCAAAAAATATGGAGAGAGTTTAACTGTAAAACCCTCCTTGACTATACTGAACTCTACTTAAAGACAGATGTTCTTCTTCTAACCGACGTGTTTGAAAATTTTAGAAAAATTTGTAGAGATATATACGATTTGGACCCCTGCCACTATTATACAGCACCAGGCTTATCTTGGGATGCAATGTTGAAAACCACAGAAGTTTCACTGGAACAGTTCACTGATTCCGAAATGTATATGTTTATGCAAAACGGAATTAGAGGTGGACTAGTTCAATGCTCGCAAAGATATTCGAAGGCGAATAACAAATATTTGGAAGATTTTGATGCATCAAAACCATCAGAATTTCTTGTATACTTAGACGCTAACAACTTGTATGGTTGGGCGATGTCGGAATATCTTCCTTGCGGTGAATTTGAGTGGGTATGTGACAGTGATTTTGATGTTAAAAAAATTTCTGATACTGCAGAGTATGGGTACATTTTGGAAGTGGATATAGATTATCCCGATTCAGTGCATGATCTACATAATGATTTGCCATTTTGCCCCCCAAAATAAGGCCCTGGGGGGATTCAAAATCAAAAAATTAGTTGCAGACTTACACTCAAAAACAAATTACACCATACACTATAGAATTTTAAAACAAGCCATTTCAAATGGCCTCATCTTAAAACAAATCCATAGAATACTCAGATTTAAGCAATCCCCTTGGCTTAAAAAATATATTGACTTAAACACATTTCATAGGACAAATGCTAAAAATAATTTTGAAAAAGGTTTCTTCAAACTTTTAAACAATGCTGTTTACGGGAAGACAATGGAAAACATTGAAAAACGTAGGGACATTAGAATTACGTCATATTGGGAAACGACAAACAGGAATCATTTAGGTCTCAGAACATTAATTGCGAAACCAAATTTTAAGCAGTTGACAAAATTTTCTGATGATATGTATGCGGTAGAGTTAGAAAAAATGGAACCATTATATGATAAACCCATATATGTTGGTTTCACAGTACTGGAGTTATCGAAGTGGAGAATGTATGACTTCCATTATGGCTTCATGAAGCCTAAATTTGGAGAGAACATTTCTCTCAACTATATGGATACTGACTCATTTATTTATTCAATTAAAACTGATGATTTTTATGATGACATCCGTAATGATATTAGTTTGAATTTTGATACGTCAGAATATCCTATAGATAATCAATTTCGTTTGCCGCTACTCAATAAGAAGGTTTTGGGAATGATGAAAGATGAAAACAATGGGGATATAATGACAGAGTTTGTTGGTTTAAGAGCAAAAATGTATTCTCTGTCGACTCTTCGCTCGGAATCTGTTAAAAAATCAAAAAGGGTCAAAAAATCTGTAATTAAAAAGTTGTCCATTAATGATTACAAAAGTTGCTTATTCGAATCCAAAATTATCTCGGATGAAATGTTTTTGTTTAGATCTAAAACACATCAACTATATACCCAAAAACTACATAAAATAGCACTTAGCTTTTCTGATGATAAAAGAAATATAATGAAAGATAAAATAAAAACGCGCGCTTGGGGACATTACATAGACCGAAACAATGAAAAAATGGATGTAGAATGGAATGATTCCTAATAAATTGCATGTAAGATGACAACGAGAATTTAATTTTGTACAAATTGTATTTATTTATTAATTTATTTATTATTTACTTATTTGTTTACTAATTTATTTATTAATTTATTTCTTTACTTATTTATTAATTTATTTATTTATTTCTTTATTTATTGTTTATATATTTGTTTATTAATGTATCTATTAATTTTAGTATTTTATTCACCCAAAAGCATGTTAAACTTGAATGGTTTAAAACTTCTATCTTTTTACCTGTACCTAAATTATTTGTAAATAAAAATAAAATATTAGATTAATGATGTATTTTTCTTTTTATATCTGTATATTTTTATTTATACATAGACTTGAATTTGTATTAGTACTAAGATTTTTAAGAAAAACTGTTAAATAAAATATTGAAAAAATAATAAAATATGTAAATGGTTTTTATTTCAGCTTAAATTTACTAAATAGAAATTTTAACTACAAATGTCTAAATTTTTATATTTTGCTTATCTATTGGCTTTACTTCACTAGATCAAAAAAATTTTCTTTTTGTTTATTTGCAAATTTTTGTTGTTTGTTTTCATATCGCTTAAACATGCACAGTTTTGTTATCTTTGAAAGGTTCTAAACAAGAGGAATTGAATTTCACAATATTATGAAATTCCATTAAATTTCATTAGATACTTTCTTATCGATACCAACTGCTTTAACACCATCTCATCCATGTTTGCTAATAGCAAATAGCAGAACAGGTATCAGCTATTAGATCAGGTATCAGATCAGCTTATCAGGACCTGATCTGGTTTTCAGATCAGCTTATTAGGACCTGGTCTGGTTTTAAGATCAGCTTATCAGGACCTGATCTGGTTTTCAGATCAGCTTATTAGGACCTGGTCTGGTTTTCAGATCAGCTTATTAGGACCTGGTCTGGTTTTCAGATCAGCTTATCAGGACCTGGTCTGGTTTTCAGATCAGCTTATTAGGACCTGATCTGGTTTTCAGATCAGCTTATTAGGACCTGGTCTGGTTTTCAGATCAGCTTATTAGGACCTGGTCTGGTTTTCAGATCAGCTTATTAGGACCTGGTCTGGTTTTCAGATCAGCTTATCAGGACCTGATCTGGTTTTCAGATCAGCTTATTAGGACCTGGTCTGGTTTTCAGATCAGCTTATCAGGACCTGGTCTGGTTTTCAGATCAGCTTATCTAATTCAGATTGGGTTATCAGTTTACAAGTAGCTGGCCATTTATAACTAAAGTATATTTTTATGAACAGTAGTTTATATAGTTATGAAATAGTCAAATTGCTTTCTGTAGCGACCATCATTTAATTCATTATCTGTGCTTATATTCAAAATTCCATATTTATCCTTCCAACACTTTACAAATTTCTTGAAACTTTTTAAAATTCATATAACTGACTACATGATCCCTATAGACGTGCTTAATATTTTTCTCATCTTACTTAAACATTATAATAACATTTGCATTGGCTCTTATTAAATGCTTACACCCGAATTCATAAAAATTTTAAACAACATTTCGAATGTTGTTTAAGCAAAATTCACTAAAATTGTATTCGTAATAGAATTTTAGCTTAAAAACGTTTTTTAAACCTTGTATAAACCTCCAGATTTTAAAATTGACTACATCCATATTTAAAATAATTTTGAGTTGACCTTATTATAATTTTGCTTCATCTTTATTTACATTTTTAACTTTGCCTGTATGTATGTATGTATGTATGTATGCATGTGTGTATTAGGAATTATGCTATAAGTTTGACACAAGTAGAATGAGTCATCATTCTTCTGTCGCTCCATACAAAAATATACACGTACGAGTACATATGTATGAGTATTATTCTACTTTTCACATGCATCATCAGCAAATATCATAATTGAAATGCTTTAAGCTTCATTAGGAGAAAAAAAAACGGTTTCAGTAACGATAAATGTATAATATCCCATTCTTTTAATTATGAAATTAACCTCTTCAGGTATTCATATTTGGCTTGATATAGATAACTTGAGTATAAATATATGTTTTCAAACTTGAGATAGTAGTAGGGAAATAGCGGTTCGGCCGCAATTAAAATTGTTAAATTGTGGGCTGAAATTGTTAAATTGTGGCTGAAATTGTTAAATTTGGGTAATTAAAATTTGAAAAGTTTAAAATTCTTGGAAATTTGATACCTACGAGGGTGGTTCAATAAGTCCGTCCGATTTTTTGTTTACATTAAGTGTTTTTTGTGTACATAAGGAATTTTTTTTATTACTACATACGAGGGCGGTTCAATAAGTCCGTTAAATATTTATGTCATGCCGATGGGAAAAACGTGCAAATAAATATTTTTGTAATGTCGACGGGAAAAACGTGAAAATTAATTGTTTCTAAAGCCTACGAAAAATGTTTTGTTGTCTGTTTGTCTATGGGAATTTGAGTCTGTCAGTGATTTGGGGTGTGTAATAATTTGTGGGTGTCCTTCGTCGATGTAATGGGTAATTAAGCTTTAAAATTTCAATATATGCCGTACGCCCAGTTCCCTACTACTATCTCAAGTTTGAAAACATATATTTATACTCAAGTTATCTATATCAAGCCAAATA
Organism: Nowickia ferox; assembly: GCA_936439885.1. Taxonomy (NCBI): domain Eukaryota; kingdom Metazoa; phylum Arthropoda; class Insecta; order Diptera; family Tachinidae; genus Nowickia; species Nowickia ferox. Next base: position 48,340,253 of record OW387026.1, read on the forward strand.
TGAATACCTGAAGAAGTTAATTTCATAATTAAAAGAATGGGATATTATACATTTATCGTTACTGAAACCGTTTTTTTTTTCTCCTAATGAAGCTTAAAGCATTTCAATTATGATATTTGCTGATGATGCATGTGAAAAGTAGAATAATACTCATACATATGTACTCGTACGTGTATATTTTTGTATGGAGCGACAGAAGAATGATGACTCATTCTACTTGTGTCAAACTTATAGCATAATTCCTAATACACACATGCATACATACATACATACATACATACAGGCAAAGTTAAAAATGTAAATAAAGATGAAGCAAAATTATAATAAGGTCAACTCAAAATTATTTTAAATATGGATGTAGTCAATTTTAAAATCTGGAGGTTTATACAAGGTTTAAAAAACGTTTTTAAGCTAAAATTCTATTACGAATACAATTTTAGTGAATTTTGCTTAAACAACATTCGAAATGTTGTTTAAAATTTTTATGAATTCGAGTGTAAGCATTTAATAAGAGCCAATGCAAATGTTATTATAATGTTTAAGTAAGATGAGAAAAATATTAAGCACGTCTATAGGGATCATGTAGTCAGTTATATGAATTTTAAAAAGTTTCAAGAAATTTGTAAAGTGTTGGAAGGATAAATATGGAATTTTGAATATAAGCACAGATAATGAATTAAATGATGGTCGCTACAGAAAGCAATTTGACTATTTCATAACTATATAAACTACTGTTCATAAAAATATACTTTAGTTATAAATGGCCAGCTACTTGTAAACTGATAACCCAATCTGAATTAGATAAGCTGATCTGAAAACCAGACCAGGTCCTGATAAGCTGATCTGAAAACCAGACCAGGTCCTAATAAGCTGATCTGAAAACCAGATCAGGTCCTGATAAGCTGATCTGAAAACCAGACCAGGTCCTAATAAGCTGATCTGAAAACCAGACCAGGTCCTAATAAGCTGATCTGAAAACCAGACCAGGTCCTAATAAGCTGATCTGAAAACCAGATCAGGTCCTAATAAGCTGATCTGAAAACCAGACCAGGTCCTGATAAGCTGATCTGAAAACCAGACCAGGTCCTAATAAGCTGATCTGAAAACCAGACCAGGTCCTAATAAGCTGATCTGAAAACCAGATCAGGTCCTGATAAGCTGATCTTAAAACCAGACCAGGTCCTAATAAGCTGATCTGAAAACCAGATCAGGTCCTGATAAGCTGATCTGATACCTGATCTAATAGCTGATACCTGTTCTGCTATTTGCTATTAGCAAACATGGATGAGATGGTGTTAAAGCAGTTGGTATCGATAAGAAAGTATCTAATGAAATTTAATGGAATTTCATAATATTGTGAAATTCAATTCCTCTTGTTTAGAACCTTTCAAAGATAACAAAACTGTGCATGTTTAAGCGATATGAAAACAAACAACAAAAATTTGCAAATAAACAAAAAGAAAATTTTTTTGATCTAGTGAAGTAAAGCCAATAGATAAGCAAAATATAAAAATTTAGACATTTGTAGTTAAAATTTCTATTTAGTAAATTTAAGCTGAAATAAAAACCATTTACATATTTTATTATTTTTTCAATATTTTATTTAACAGTTTTTCTTAAAAATCTTAGTACTAATACAAATTCAAGTCTATGTATAAATAAAAATATACAGATATAAAAAGAAAAATACATCATTAATCTAATATTTTATTTTTATTTACAAATAATTTAGGTACAGGTAAAAAGATAGAAGTTTTAAACCATTCAAGTTTAACATGCTTTTGGGTGAATAAAATACTAAAATTAATAGATACATTAATAAACAAATATATAAACAATAAATAAAGAAATAAATAAATAAATTAATAAATAAGTAAAGAAATAAATTAATAAATAAATTAGTAAACAAATAAGTAAATAATAAATAAATTAATAAATAAATACAATTTGTACAAAATTAAATTCTCGTTGTCATCTTACATGCAATTTATTAGGAATCATTCCATTCTACATCCATTTTTTCATTGTTTCGGTCTATGTAATGTCCCCAAGCGCGCGTTTTTATTTTATCTTTCATTATATTTCTTTTATCATCAGAAAAGCTAAGTGCTATTTTATGTAGTTTTTGGGTATATAGTTGATGTGTTTTAGATCTAAACAAAAACATTTCATCCGAGATAATTTTGGATTCGAATAAGCAACTTTTGTAATCATTAATGGACAACTTTTTAATTACAGATTTTTTGACCCTTTTTGATTTTTTAACAGATTCCGAGCGAAGAGTCGACAGAGAATACATTTTTGCTCTTAAACCAACAAACTCTGTCATTATATCCCCATTGTTTTCATCTTTCATCATTCCCAAAACCTTCTTATTGAGTAGCGGCAAACGAAATTGATTATCTATAGGATATTCTGACGTATCAAAATTCAAACTAATATCATTACGGATGTCATCATAAAAATCATCAGTTTTAATTGAATAAATAAATGAGTCAGTATCCATATAGTTGAGAGAAATGTTCTCTCCAAATTTAGGCTTCATGAAGCCATAATGGAAGTCATACATTCTCCACTTCGATAACTCCAGTACTGTGAAACCAACATATATGGGTTTATCATATAATGGTTCCATTTTTTCTAACTCTACCGCATACATATCATCAGAAAATTTTGTCAACTGCTTAAAATTTGGTTTCGCAATTAATGTTCTGAGACCTAAATGATTCCTGTTTGTCGTTTCCCAATATGACGTAATTCTAATGTCCCTACGTTTTTCAATGTTTTCCATTGTCTTCCCGTAAACAGCATTGTTTAAAAGTTTGAAGAAACCTTTTTCAAAATTATTTTTAGCATTTGTCCTATGAAATGTGTTTAAGTCAATATATTTTTTAAGCCAAGGGGATTGCTTAAATCTGAGTATTCTATGGATTTGTTTTAAGATGAGGCCATTTGAAATGGCTTGTTTTAAAATTCTATAGTGTATGGTGTAATTTGTTTTTGAGTGTAAGTCTGCAACTAATTTTTTGATTTTGAATCCCCCCAGGGCCTTATTTTGGGGGGCAAAATGGCAAATCATTATGTAGATCATGCACTGAATCGGGATAATCTATATCCACTTCCAAAATGTACCCATACTCTGCAGTATCAGAAATTTTTTTAACATCAAAATCACTGTCACATACCCACTCAAATTCACCGCAAGGAAGATATTCCGACATCGCCCAACCATACAAGTTGTTAGCGTCTAAGTATACAAGAAATTCTGATGGTTTTGATGCATCAAAATCTTCCAAATATTTGTTATTCGCCTTCGAATATCTTTGCGAGCATTGAACTAGTCCACCTCTAATTCCGTTTTGCATAAACATATACATTTCGGAATCAGTGAACTGTTCCAGTGAAACTTCTGTGGTTTTCAACATTGCATCCCAAGATAAGCCTGGTGCTGTATAATAGTGGCAGGGGTCCAAATCGTATATATCTCTACAAATTTTTCTAAAATTTTCAAACACGTCGGTTAGAAGAAGAACATCTGTCTTTAAGTAGAGTTCAGTATAGTCAAGGAGGGTTTTACAGTTAAACTCTCTCCATATTTTTTGAGCATGTTCATACTCGACTACATCACATTCTTCATTCGTTAGAATATTGAAGAACTCTTCTCTACTAGGCAGTTTAATTTCCTTAAACTTAGTCATGGAATCCATGTAAGAGTACGGAAATACACCCTTTCTTCTAATCAGGTTGAAATGAGCTTCATCAACGAAACATGACCGAATAGTATTAAAATCATTGCTATCAAGATTTTTCGCTAACGTATCTAAACTCGAAGCCATAAATCTAAACGAGTCTATAAATCTTATTTCGAATCCATATTTTTCATCTAATCTGATGAAAATTGAAAGAGAAATATAACTCTCTGTGTTCTGGGGAATCACTTTTATTGTAGAATATTTTATAGAAGAAAGTTCTTTGAAAAATAGGTGTATATCATATGCGGAAAGATTATGCAATATAACCGGTATAAACTGAGGTGTTTTATAATTTAAATTACATTCGCTATGAGATGCCCCACGATAATTGCCCGTAAGATGACAATGATCTCTAACTTTATCGTTATTTAATATTTTCTTACAAAATATGACAATTTTTTGCATTATTATATTGAACTATTTCTATTGGGGTTATGAACATTTTCTTAACTTTAAGTAAATAATTTAAATAAATATCTGTACAATCTTCAACAATTTTTTTGATAAATATATTCGCCGAATCTTCACCAAAATAATGTCTATATAAATTATTTTCTCTCTTGAAACTACAATTAATAAAATAACCGAATGCACAAGCGTGATGTTTCTGTACATTTGTGGTACTTTTACTTATAGCATCATCAACTTTTTCCAAAATAGTCTCAAAGTCCGCATAGATTACAAATGGTACATCTAACTGTTTGTAGTAGTTCTTAAACTAGTTATGATGACTTTTTTCCCACAAACATTTTTATGATGATTATACACATAATAATCATGTGTATGATATAGGCAGGTGTTACATATCATGATCTTACTTCTGTGTGATGTTATGCTGGAACGAAGGAGTCTGAAGAAAATATGGAAAATACCAATACGATATAAATAAATATAACAATAAGAAGTAACTTTTTAAATAGAGATGAAAGCAGATTTTTCATAAATACACAAATGAAACTTACTTTGATATATCCTTGATGAGTACATAGTGGAAGTTTTCATTAGACTGGAGCAATAAGAGATTAATATGAATGTGTTTTTCTCCTTTTGTTATGTAGTATGGTCCTATAAGCGATGTGCCATTATGGCCAAATACATTGATGCTCAGATCATTTTGTTTCTCAAATTGTTTTATCTGCTTCAATGGGAGTGGAAACTCTAGGCCTTCAAAATTTAACACAATTTCCCCTGTATTAATATTCTCATCAGAAATATTTGTCATATTATAGTTTCTATAGTTTTTCCGTTGTTTAGGATTCAGACCGCTATTTGTGTACAAAGCCGCAATGAGACACCATTTAAAGCAATAAATATCATTGTTCTCGATATTTATGCATGCACGTTTCATTGCAATATTTTTTGGGAGAGGGATAAAGCTCGATCCTCTTATTATGGACGCCTTGTTTATATTAACTTCAAGGGAATTTATTGAAATCAATGTCCATCCGCTATCCCTCTCTTGAAATTCTTCCATTTTGGCTCTTAGCTCCTCGGCTTGTTTCTTGTACATATCCTCTATGTCATCAGACAAAGTCACCAACATCATTTTCGAAATATGTACAAGTTGGGAAACATTCATCTCATCATTCACCATCTTCATATAATCACATGTGAGCTCCATATTAAATTTAAATGTAGTATGTATCCTACTACGTTCATTGAGTTGTTGTACTATGGAGCTCTTGGTAGATTTCAGAAACTCCTCCGGAAACAAGACACCCACATTTTTGTTGAGGAATATATATGTCTCGATCCTCCCATTGAAGTTACTTGCTCTTTTAGTGAGAAAATCTCCAATCCGTTCTTGCTGACAACTGTTTTTATGTTTTGTGGTTCTGACATGAGCCATATAACCAATTAATGGGATCATCTCATCACAATCCTCACAATATTTGTTTTGAAGACTTAGCTTACTAGTTCCAAGCATAGCCTTCGATTGGTTAGCATATGAGTGCGTTTCCATATGCTGATTTAGTTTTGTTTGAGTCATAAAGACTTTATTGCAGATGGTACAACTTGTAGTATTCATTTTATTTAATTATTTATTTGTTTATTAATTAATTTAATTATTTTATTTATAAACAATTTATTTAATTATTTTATTTATAAGCAATTTATTTTAGTTATAAACAATTTATTTAATTATTTTTTATACACTATAAACTTGTTTAACAAACAATTGTTAGTTTTAGCACTTTGATAGTGTTTGGATTTCAATAACTTTAAAAATTTTGGTTAGGTAAATAGGTTGTCACTTGTTGAGATATCAGAGCAGACTGATGACAATCTACATTATTTTTTCTACTTATATACGTTACATGAGAATCGCGTAGTAGTCATCAAACCTAATTTCTCTGATGGTATTACGACATATGATGAAATTCGTATACACACACACACACACACACATACACATACACATACACACATTCCCACAATTCATATGAGAATCGAGGAACGTGAATGCAGGTCCTTCTATAAGTTTTTGTTAAAGTATAATATACTAAAATAAAAATATAATTACCCCTATTCATAAAACTCTGCTTGTCAACCTGATGGGACTTAAAATATTTAATATCTGAAATGTACTTGTACATATAAAACCTATGCCAACACAATATTTTTCTATCTCCATAAGAATAGCAATGCCAATAGCGTAGAAAACATATATACACATATATGTAAATATGTATGAGGAAGTGTTGATGTAATTCACACAAGCAATGATATTCTTCAAAGCAAAAATAGATACGATCACATACATTAATCCAACAACATAAACATGCATACATACATTACCAAATGCATTCCCTATCCCCCTCCAATCCAAACATCTATCAGGGTTGCCACTACCTACAGCTTTTATATTATTTCCCCAGAGACCTCAAAAATAAATGTATACATACAATAATAATCATACATACGCAAAGCAACGAAAACTCAGAGGAGCAAACCAAAGTCAATCAAATAACGATCACTACATACACACAAACACACAGATCCCTTGTTACTACCCTGCAGTCAGACTGGGACCAAGTGCCTTTGTGTCAACACTAAAATTCTAGTAACAATTGTAGTATAATAAGTTTTCTTCTATCAATCAGTATAAAAGAAAGAGAGGAAACAGGTATGAAGTCTTTGTGGTGGAATTGTCAACAACTTGTCAATATGCATACATTTGTATGTACCTAAATTATAGAAATGTACCAGTAACTAACTGTCTTGTTGGTATGTCTCCATTTTCCCATAAGAACTAAGTAGTCACTATGTCTAGTTTATGTCTATAGCACGAAGCATTGCATGAGGAATAATTAAGGAGTAGTACTGGTTACAACGTCAAAAGGGAGTCAGTACATTTTCAACATCAACATTTTCTACAGGGTGTAATGTTTGTCTCTAACTACAGCAAAAGTAGTGGATACTGGCAAACATACAAGTAAATACAAAAACGCACACATATGCACTCACACATACATACACATATACAAACACTCACAGATACATCCATCTACTGTAAGCACAACGTTTCTCTACAATGACAAAAGCTGTAGACACAAGTACATATATACATACACACATCCATACATACATAGAAAGAATCAAACTCACACACACACACACACACACACAACCAGCCTAACGAAATCTCAGTATAAAAATACCCAAAATCCCCAATTTGAAACAGAATTGCCATCATTTTTAATTTTTCCCGGTTTTGAATTCCCAAACTTGGACTATCTCCGCCATTACTAATCTACTGATAAGTAAAGAAAAAAATGCAAAATTCAGTTATTTTAATTCAGGGTTCGAAGATCAAATAAAGGGTAAGAAATCCCAAACAACGAGACTTCGTTTCAAAAAAAAATTTTAAAATCAACGTGTGAATTACGTGTTTGTTTTGGATAAAAACATCTTGATAACTGTCAAACAAAATTGGTGTAAGTGGTATAGATTTTCATAAAGATTTCAATTAAAATCTGGGGCCTAATTCCTGCACTTGTGATCATTCGAGTAGAAATTAATTTCGATAGCAAGAAATTTTCTGATGATGTCACTCGATACCAAGTGAATCGAGTTTTTGTTTCAGTGTTGGAAAAAGATAAATGAATTCATTTCACAAAGCTGAATAAATTGTTATCCAAAAACATATGTTTGTATATACGTATGTGTGTACGTACATACTAGTACACAGGTATATGCCAAAAAAGAATGGAATATAAATGGTATTTTCATTTTTATTTAATTAATAACTTAATAATAATTAATTAGTGTAAAGTTAGACAATAGAGCACTAGCCACATTTTTGATTCTTTTATTGGTTGACCAGAAGCAGTTAATTTGTTGTTTAGATGCTCTCAGAGTTGGTTGATTTTTTTATTTCCCCTGACAACTGTTGGCAAAACATTTGGCAAATAATCAATCTGTGTGTTTTTTTTATATTTAATTTCAACCAGAAATTCTTTATATTTGTATTTTTTTATATTTACATTTGTGCATACATTCATATATAAATAAATAAGTAAAATATTGAACATACGAGTACATTTTGTTTTCCTTCACTTTATCTATGTTAAACGTTATTTCGAATGCTTTTTTGTTTGCGAGTAAAAACAAGAACGGTTGCATTCGAATGGCTGCTCGTTATCGAATGCTGTCATTAGAAATTTCGATATGTGTTATTCGAAATTGAATGAGAAAATCGATGCTTTTTATTCGATACTTAGTATCTATCGATACTTTTGAACCGATGCCGTATCAAGTAAAAGTATCCTTAGTGGTATCGTTTCATTCCTAGTGTCCAGTGAAGTTCAAGATACTACGAGAAAGCGGATTAGAGTGTGACACGAGTTTTGTTAAATATCTGCTTGCGCATTTTGCAATTTCTTCAGTCAGTTGTGGCATATTTAAATCACGATTTAAATTTTAGTTTTTTATGTACCATGGAGCCGATGTTATTAACGGTAAAATTTTGTTTTGCCTTCGTTGGATTCTCTTGTCTCTACATTTGAGTTGAAGCAGTGCCCCATAGCTCAATTCCGTAGCACTATATAGGTTTCAAAAGCTACTTGTACATCAATGAGGGTTGAATTTCTACTAATCAGCCAATGTACCTGAGTTAATTTTAGTTTCATTTGTGTTAGCTTAGATTCAATGTGGTGTCACAAAGTACACAGAGGTGACACGAGACGGAAAATAATTGCGAATTCTTGACGTCTTCTTTAATGTTTCTTTCGTAGTTGCATTAATTTAACGATTTTCATTTTATGCTTTGTGTCCCCATTCGCTATGAGATTTTTGTTAATAAATGGTAATAATTAATATTTGTGAATGAAAATGCCTAAAACGAAGTCTCTAATCATTTGAAAACAAATTTTAATCACTTTTTTAATACTAATAATCTTTTTCGCATTGCTTTCTTTAAATCAACACCGCAAGTTCCTCCATTTAATTTAGTACAAATGTTCATGTGCTCAAATGTATTTTCATTTTATGCTTTGTGGTCTCATTCGTTGTCGGCTTTTTGTAAGTTGAAGTTAAAAATTAATATTTTTGTAGGAAAATGTTTAAAATTGAGTTTGCAAGCATTTGGAAACTAACTTTAATCACTTTTTTAATACTAATAATGTTTTACACATGGCTTTTTTTAGTTCAACACTACAAAATCTTTCATTTAATTTTGTAAAAATTTGCTCTTGTTCATTTCACAAATTACACATTTTCTTTTTCTTTTCGGCATAAGTAAGAGACATGAGTACCAATAACGCAACAAAAAAATCAAAATTTGTTTGGCGATACTTTTTGAACAGACCTTGTATATCGCACACTAAATCATAAACAATCACACTCAAAATTATGAAAATGGTTTTGTTTTTCATGGACCGCAAACATTTCTTTTGCAGCAAAGTCTTCTTGAAGAGTTTTTTGTCACTCCTGAAAATTTGGGATTTTTTGAGTTGTGACTGTTTATAATTTAGAGTGCGATATTTTTTTTCATAGATTTGTATGTATGTACGAGGTCTGATCAAAAAATAACCGTTATTTTCAAATTTCGTGAGTTACGTATGTTCGATTTTCGCATTTTTTTTTCTGTTATGTTGGTACACATGTTTGTTATATATGTTGGCAATATCAGCCATTTTGGATTGTCAGTTTGTTTTTGACAGATAAAAAAGTTAGTCGTGTTTTGGTGTGCTCTTCGATTTTTTAACTAAATTTTGAGCAAAAACAACGTCGCATAGACATCGCTCAGGAGCTGTTGAACATCGTCAACGACGATCCAGATTTCCCCAAAAAGGTCATAACTGGTAACGAATCATGGGTATATGGCTATGACATTGAAACCAAAGCCCAATCATCCCAATGGAAGCGTCCAGAAGAGCCAAGACCGAAAAAAGCACGTCAAGTTCGGTCAAATGTGATGATTTTGCTCACTGTTTTCTTCGACAGCAATGGCGTGGTGCATCATGAATTCTTGCCACAAGGTCGTACGGTCAATAAGGAATACTACCTTGAAGTTATGCGCCGTTTGCGCGAAGCAATTCGTCAGAAACGCACAGAATTGTGGACAAAACAATCATGGATTTTGCACAATGATAACGCACCAGCTTACGCGAGTTTTTGACCAAAAACAAAACCGTTATCATGCCTCAACCACCGTATTCAGGAAATCTGGATCGTCGTTGACGATGTTCAACAGCTCCTGAGCAATGTCCATGCGACGTTGTTTTTGCTCAAAATTTAGTAAAAAATCGAAGAGCATACCAAAACACGACTAACTTTTTTATCTGTCAAAAACAAACTGACAATCCAAAATGGCTGATATTGCCAACATATATAACAGACATCTGTACCAACATAACAGAAAAAAAATGCGAAGATCGAACATACGTAACTCACGAAATTTGAAAATAACGGTTATTTTTTTATCAGCCCTCGTATATGTACCATTTTTTTTTTTAGTTTTATGTAGAAAACTTGTGCATATATTTGTCCCTATTCTTTTGTTAATGTTCATTTTTATTAAACAATTTGTAATATCAGCATATCTATGTTTCTGTATAGCAAGATAATTTATGTTAATTCGAAAACAAAATGAAAAACAATTCAAACTGAATGTGTTTTTATTGTTGCAGATTTTTTAACACTATTTTTCAGATTTTTTAGATTTTTAGCTAATTTTTACAGATTTTTTGGTAAACATTTCTGGCAAGAGTGATAAAGAGGATAGAACAATACTTATTTTCTACAAATGTTCTTCTTATAAATTTAATGGTGCTATGCGGACTTCTAAAACCAAATTGATGGTCCGGTATGCACATATTATCAGTTAGAATATGGGACAATTTTGTCATGAGCAGCTTTTCGAAGAGTTCTGATATTGTTTTCAGTAAACTTATTGGCTCAGCTTTGATAAGATGTTTTCTCGGCTTTGGAATCATTTTTACCTTGGCAAGCTTCCAGTGGTGTGGATAATACTCTAGTCGTAATATGACATTAAAAATAAATAGCAGTATTCTAATTGCAATACGAGGAAAATTCATCAGCATCTTGTTACTAATTCCATCAAGACCTGGAGCTTTCTTCGGCTTAAGTTCAGCAATAAGTTTTTGCTAAGGATGCTAATCGGGACTAGTTTTTACGATCCCGGGATTCCGGATTTCTGAAAATCAAATTCTGGGATTTCGGGATTTTTCGGGATCCTGAAATTTTTTGAGATTCAAGAATTATTCGGGACTTTGGGTTTCTTTAACAGTAAAAGACACATGCTTTTTATAAGTTTTTACTAAAAAGAGGTTCACAAACAAAAGTTTTATATAATTATTTAATATTACATAGTCAAAAACTATTTAAAAATTCACAAATAATATTTTTGAAAATCACAAAAGAAAACTAAGCGCAGCAGACTTAGAAACTTTAACAAAACCCAGATTCATTTGCTCTGTTTTGTTAAAGGTTCTAAGCTTACTACGCTTATTTTTCCTTTTTGATTTTCAAAAATAAAAAATTTCAATTGTAAAAGATCAATATTGTGTTGCCACGGTTACTATCTTCACATGGGGAAGGTCATGATGAATTTATTTTAAAAAAAATAACAAAACTTACTAAACAATTTCGAGATTGACTGAAATCCTAGTCCCGATTGGCATCCCTATTCCTAATTTAAATAGAGGTTGAGTTTGTAATTGCTTGTACCATAACATTTTCAAGTAAAAATTAGTTGTGATTCACAAACTAACATATTATTGGGTTATGTTAAAATTTATGTTGAGAACGGCAATAAGGGCGTTAATATACTTACAATTGAGGTTGTGTTGAATGCGTCAGGAAAATTTGTAAAATCAGCAAATCCAGTTGAAGTTTGTAAATCAAAACTCGCTTGGGAAATGATCTACATTACAAGTGAAGAGAAATTAATAATAAAATAAGTAATAAACAGATATGCATAGTCTTTACTTCAGGCTGTGTGCCACTCGGTGTGCCAATCTTAAATTTATTCAAATCTAAACTGCTGCTACGACCATGGCGATGTGGTCGAGGTGGTGGCAGCGGAGGTGGATCTTTTTTGTTAACAACCATTGGCACCGACAAATTATTAATAACGCATCCACCTACAATAGCTCCCAGTGTTTCGTGGTCAGAGACGGTATTCATTACATTGCCTCCAGTAGCAGATTCACGCTGAGGTGGAGGTGGAATAGCCCCTATGTTTTTTATAGGCAACCTTTTAGCTTGTGGTCTCTGTATGGCTCTTAGATCATTATTTGTAATGGAACTGCTATTATTATTAGTAGATGGTATTGAAGAAGATTTCAGACTTGATTCACATACACCAACGGCTGCGTCATGCGATTCAACTGTTTGTTTTTCAGCGGCAGTAGGAGCTGCAGCCAGAACACCGCCTGTTCATTATTCAATTTATTTAATAGTATTTAAAAACTATTTCAGTACAAAAACTTACCTATTGGGGTTACTCTTAATGGCACCGGGTGTAAAATTTGAGGATCAGAGACTACAGCTTGAGCTGTACGCTGCATATCGAAGTTAACTGGTTTCGGTCCTGGACTAGAGACATTCAACGTTGGAGATTCATTGAATTTGGTCCATTGGTTTGATTGTACATCCTTAGAGAGAGAGAGAAATCAGAATTCATAATTTTTGTAAGAAATAACTTACCTTTGTACATATCGTTGGAGGAGGGGAAAAATTTAATACACTAACTTCATCCGCTTTCGGGGAGTTTGAGACTGCATGAAGTTGTAAGGGTGGAATTGCTAACGGACTCGATGACTTCTTCGAAGTGCTATGAAGTTTTAGAGCCGGTGGTGGTGGAATTGTTGGTGGAGTCAATGACTTTGATCCTACATCGTTACTCCCATGACGAGAACTAGCACTGGTCTGTAAAAAATGTATTAAAATCTAAGAAGAAACAGTAACTGAATTTAATAAAAGTACACAAACCTGAGATGATGCGGAAAGCGTGCTTTTATTCATGACATTTTTTTCATTCAATGTACGGACAGCACTGTTTTCAACAACATTTACACCTACACTAGCTCCAACTGTAGCATTCATCGAAGCTTTGACGCCAACAATTGTATTATCTGTATTATCTTCCTCGTCATCGTCGTTCAAATGCAGAAGATCCGCCTCTGGTGGATCTGCCTGAGAACTCATTGTAGTATGTTGCAACACGTTCGGATGCAAACATACTGGTAGAGCTGCGGGCAATGGTATATTGTTGCGACGTAATACTACTAAATGCATTGCTGCAGTAAATTCTGCTAAACTGAGAGCTCCATCACGCGTAACATCACACAGTTGCCAAATATGACGCAGCTCTTCAACTGGTATTCGGGATTTTTCAAAAAATATTCTAAAAGTACCATTGACCAATAATGGGATGTAATAAGAAAATCGTTGTTTGGTAGACAATAACATATAACTAGAATCTTCCCGTTCTTATTCAGAAAGAAACTGATTTTCTTATAAATTTTATTTATACGAAGTTTAGAAAGACCAGAAAAAGCAGCATAAGTACAAAATTTAACCCGTTTTACCTCCTAAAATGTACCCTATATTTCAATCTGGACCATATGCTATCGGTCTATTAAATTTCAACTCAATCCATTTATCCATTTTCGCGTTACAGTGGAACTAACATCCAAGCTCGCAAAACATACAACTTTGCTTTTTATAATATTAGTGGGATTATTGACCAGTACCTGTGTTCTGTAACTTGCGAGAAGATTTCTCGTCGAGAAAAATAAAGCAATTATATTGTTTGGCTTCTTTTCCACAGGCTGATTTATATAAAACCTGAAATAAGCTTAAAAGAAACATGGGTAAGAAAAAATGTTTTTTGTTACTCATTCTGTGTTTCACAGAAAGATAACAAACTTTTCATCTGGAAAAGTTCTCAAAAAAGTTACAGAACATAGGCACAGTAATGGGTTAATTGATGTGAAAAACTTCAAACCTTTTTCCTTAGAATCTTTTTCATTGTCACCAAAAATATGCCCCTGATTAGAATTAAAAAAATGGCAAATTTAAAAGTATAAAAAGAATGTCATTTTCAATATGGTAATATTACACTAAACATGTTAAAACTGTCAGCGCAGCTGTAATTGATGAAAAAAAATTTTGTATTTTTCGCAGAACATAAGTTATTTTCATAAATGCATCCAACAATACTTTCTAATTTAAAAAAAGTCGTTATTTTAATACTTCAATATAGTATGTTTTATATCGTTGCCTGCTCACAATAAAAATTTTAAGATGGCAAAATGTTGCCACAGTTAGGGAATTCACAATGAGTATATTAAAATTTTAATGTGGCAACATTTTGCCATCTTAATTTTTTATTGTGACCAGGCAACGATTCAAATACACATTAGACCTGCCCTTATTTTTCAAAATGGCGGCGCATAGGAGAGTAGGGTCCAAAAAGTTTCCATTTTATGCCACAATGCTCCATGTAAAATTTAGGCTCGATCCGACGACTCTAAGTGGACCCAAAATTAAGTTGAATAATAAGACAAGGTTTTATTATAAGAAATTAGGAACTTTATTCAGTATTTTTGGAAAAAACTCAATTTTGGTAACAATTTTGTCAATATTTTGTAATTTTCTTTCCTTTTCACTAAGCTATTACTCAGAAAAATCTGATAACAAATAATAAAGTTACAATATCTTAAACATTAACTAAAGACGTTTTTTTGAACGATGGGTATTTTTTGCGATAAGCTTCAACAACTTGCAATAAGAATTGCTTTTCGCCTTCTTTGTTGGTCAATATCCGATTATAGTCCTTCATGAACTGCACTCCTCTTTCAGCGACGGCTAAAATTCTGCAGAAAACGCGGTCTTCTTTCATGTTGATGGGTCAAATTCCAAAAACTCCGGCGACAAAACGAACCGCACAAAGAAATTGTTAGTCTTGTTTGAAATGAAGTCGCTCAAGCTGTGGTTAGCGAATGTTTGCGGTTTTGAAACGGCCCGATTTTGTACCACTTTAATAATAGGCTCATCGTATGCAAGGCGCTCCACAATTTTTCTTTTATGTTCAAGAGAAACATTTGAGTCAAAGAAAGCCAAAGCCATTGGATCTGCTGATAAGTACCACATGTGGTTACTCATCTTCTTCAATATGGCAGCAGAAACTGGAGCATCAATTTGAGCGTATTCAATGGAATCTCGTATGAAATTGAAATCCTGGTTTTGAGCATTGATTGGATTTGTACTACCAATCCATGCGCGAATGTAGATTCGCGCCAAGAAAATTCACACGTCGCGCAATCCACTCAGTTCTCTGGCCGTCAATGTGAAATGGTTGCGGAGAAGGAAAATTTTGAGTGAATAAATGCCTTTTGCCATCCATCGCGCTTTGCTGGTAGCGCCAGGAGAACGGAAGCTACTACAATGTGTTTCACCCAAGAAAACAACAGTTGGAGAAACTCTCTATAATCATTACGAGGGTGCACGTTCTTTCAACTGCTGATTGCAGTAATTTCTGATGGCGGCTTGTTCATCGGGGGGAATTTTTGAACCAACGATTTCGTCCTCGACACCATTCTGGAATGCAGTCTGGTCAAGACTCTTCCAGACTTTCGCGAATCTCTCGAACAATTGAACTTCAGGACCGATGCAGAACGATTTCGTAAATATGATGGCGACAGGCCAAGTGCAGCAGTTGTCGACGGCAATACTGCGGTTTCTGCAAGATAATACAAGCGCCAATGAGAGTTCCAGTGTTACAGTGTCGTGTCAAATGACAGTACTTGAACTCGATCGGCAATGTTCCAACGAACCAACAGATTTTAAACATCGTCAGCTGTATCTTTTCCGCTTGAAGATTTTATTTGAGGTGCTCCAAGGAACTTCGAAGTCCCATCATACGACAAGCGGCTTATTAATACTTAGCTGTTTAGGGGAAGAGACGAATGACTTATAACTACTATAACTAACTATAAATTAAGGGTATGGCTTAAATTAAGAAAGAATACTGAATTACTTTTTCTACGAATTCGGTCTGGATAACTTCTGCTTCCTTCCGGCGGTTTTCTCGACGATATCGATTAATCGTTGTTCGGTTAATAGCCAGCTCGTCTACGGAATAATTCAATGCATCGGCGCAGGCTATCAACACATGAGCTGCCATTGGATCGGTTAGCTTGGCGTGGTCAAGCGCAGTAGTAGGGAACTGCCAGTACGGCGTCAATTAAAATTGTTAAATTGTGGGCTGAAATTGTTAAATTGTGGCTGAAATTGTTAAATTGTGGGCTGAAATTGTGAAATTGTGGCTGAAATTGTTAAATTTTGCCTGAAATTTTAAAATTCTTGGAAATTTGTTTACATTAGGAGTTTTTTGTTTACATTAAGTGTTTTTTGTTTACATTAACTGTTTTTTGTTTATATTAAGTGTATGTATGTTTGTATGTAAGTTTGTATGTATATATGACCGTGGGAACTTGTGCGTGGAATATTTTGTGGGAATACATTAAGGGGGTTTATATGTTTGAAGCTGTTATATGTATATGATTTTCTAATACCGACGGGATAACATCTTTATTTTTTTTCTTACTATGGGAAAATAATGAAAATTAATTTTTTCAAATGCCGACGGGAAAACATCTTTATTTTTTTCAAATGCCGGCGGGAAAACATGTTTATTTTTTTCAAATGCCGACGGAAAAATCATGGAAATAATTTTTCCTAATGCCGACGGAAAATTTGTGGGTGTGTCTAGCTGTAGGAATTGAAGTCTGGCTGTGATTGGTGGAGGGCGGGGTGTGTCTAGCTGTAAGAATTGAAGTCTGGCTGTGATTGGTGGAGGGCGGGGTGTGTCTAGCTGTAAGAATTGAACTCTGGCTGTGATTGGTGGAGGACGGGGTGTGTCTAGATTGTGAGACCTTAAGGCTGACCGTGTTTTGTAATATGTAACCGTGGGAATTCGGTGACGTATATGCTTGTTGGAATTTAAGCCAAGCTGTGCTCGTGGAGGGGCGGGATGTATTTGCGGCAGATCGACTGGTGTAGGGTGGGGAGTTGTTGTAATATGTATCCGTGGGAATCTGTGTGCATGATTTATCAAAGGTGAGGTGAGAGTGTTCATGTAATACGTATCCGTGGGAATCTGTGTATATGTATGTTCGTAGGAGTTTAAGGCTGATTCTGATTTGAGGTGGGGGAGGGTGTTGTTGTGATAGATAGATAGAATGTGCCTATGTGTGTGTTTGTGTGTGTGTGTATGTATGTATATGTAGGAGTTTAAGGCTGTCCTTGATTTGAGGTAGGCGGGCGGTGTTGTTGTAATATGTATCTATAAGAATTTGGGTGTTTATATGTCTGTAGGAATTTTTGTACATGTATGTCTGTACGAGTTTAAGGCTGATCGTAATTTAAATTGTTGAGATTTATCGATTGTATGTGACTTCGAGAATTAGTGTATGTATATCTGTAGGAAACTTAAGGCTTATCGTGATTTATGAGGGGCGAAGTGTTCATGTAATATAACCGCGTAATTTGTGTGTATATATGTAGGAGTTTAAGGCTGATCAAGATTAATGAGAGGTGAGGTGAAGGTGTTCATGTATATGTATACGTATCTGTGTGCATATATGTATGTCTATATGAGTTTAAGGCTAATCGTGATTTAGGTTGTGAGATTGATAGATTGTATGTTACCTTGAGATTTTGTGTATATATATCTGTAAGAACTTTAGGCTGACTGTGATTTGTGAGGGGAGGGGCGTTGTTGAAATAGGTTTAATTTTTCGTAGATGAATTTTAGTATGTGTGTGTGTGTGTATGTGATTTTCTCACCCTAGTATTTATATGTACGTTGAAATAAATTATTTCTCATATGAACATTTTTTGCTGGAAAATATTATCATATATCTGAACTTCCCTAATCCTAGTATGTTTTTCATATTGGAGGATGAGATTGCTTTATATTTTATCAAGCTTAAATTTGTCCAGTGTTAAAGTCTGTCGGTCAGAAATTTGTTTATATTTGTATAAATATTAATTTCAGATTTTGCAAAATTCTTGCGTACGATCGTGGTGATTTTGTGTGTGTGTGTATGTGTGTATGCGCGATAGAGTTTGACTGGTCTGTGATAAGTTTGTTTATTTAAGTACATTTGTCTTCTTCGACTTTCGTCTTCAAGCGTCAATAGCTTGGAGAACAGTTTGTATGTTTTCATGATGTAGATATGTAAGTGTGATTGTTAAAATCCAATAAATACTTGAGCATGGGTAAGAAATTTGATAATATGTGTACATATGTACATATGGATCTACAAATTGATTTTATGTATGTATGTACATACAAATAAGTCTGGGGCTCCCTGTTTAAATACATTTTTTTTGTCATGTGCTGTTGTTGCTGTTGTAAATATTCGCCTGGTCTTTTGTGTATAGATGTGAAATATCTCGATAGTTTTTTTATTTGAAATTAAAAAAACGTTCTTTTAATTTTTAGATGTATTTACTTAAAAGTTTGTGAGGAGTTTCTGTTTTAAGTAAAATTTAATTCCTCTTTAGTTGTAGTAAATATAGTATAAATATTTAATATATTTTATTTCCATTTGTTTAAAGTTGATGTAGCCTATATAGTCAACGTTAGAAATTTTTCGGTGTAAAATTTTTTCCAACTATCATATTTTTTCTTCACCTTTTTCATATATTTTAGAACATCTTGCATTGGCTTTAAAAAATGATAAACGCTTTGAAATGAAACTGATCCAGCAGTCCAGCTTTTTTTAACCACTTTGCTTCTCTTTCCTTTTTTATTGATAAACATTTAAAATCAAATGGTGGTTTTATAATGAAATTGTTATACTCATTATTGCTAAAAACATCCGCTACTTTTTTTTTTTTGTAATGAAAATCATTCGAAACCTTACTTCATTTATAAGACTTTCAGGACTTTCTATTATTCGATCATTAGTAAAAATGCAGTAGCTGAGGTCATTGCTTACTGTTTCATATTAAATTTCTATATCAATTGGGCCGCTATTGAATAAAAGGAACTTTTATCTTAAACTTTAGTACATTTGGAAGTGCTTGAGATTCTTTCATATAATAGCTTTGTTGGAATCTTAGATACGAGTACATATAATATAGAATTGCATATCGTTTATTTTTAATTTTTATGTTAAGATCATCATCATTTAGATATGAGACTAAATTTAAATGTACTTTTAAATTAGTTAAATCATAATGAGGAAACTTGTTTTCTTCTTGAATAGCGATCAACAGAAAACGAAATCGTTTTCTTACAATTTAGGTCTGGCCTCTCAACGGTTCCTCTAGTATACAAGATGACTTTCTATGTCAACATATCTGTCTACTCTTTGTCAGCGTTAAGGGGCAATTAAATGTTAAAATTTTAATTCCTCAAATTGTGTATGAAGTAACACTGATAATATATTTTCATTAATAAGCTATATGTTTATCTTATGAAGGTTACTCGCCTATGGCTTTTATTTGATGTTCTAGATGATTTTTTTCTCATTTTATTAAATTTCAGCGTATTGTGTATATATTTCTGATATTTTTAAGCGCGCTTTATTTACCTGTCAGACAAAGTGTACGTATCAGTTGATCACTCAGTCTCTCTTTTTAATATTTTTTTTTCTTCTTTTAATGTATCACTACTATTTTATCAGATTTTACTACTTGAAAAAGAGAATATTTATATAATTTTTAAACGTATTCATTTATACATATAGGTAAATATATGTATGTATGTATAGAGAAATTACTTTATCTACAAAGAAATAAATGTTTAATAATCAACTATTCTAGAAAATCGATCTCAAATAACGCAGTTACCTCCACCATCAATTCACGGTCGGTGTTTTTATAGTGTCAGAAACACTAGAATATCTATGTTTGAGAGAATTTTTACATCGAGTTTTTCTACATGAGGTTTGCTGGTTGACATCCTTGAAGTTATTGTTGACGTAGGCTGGGTTGTATCACATTCAGATGTAATCATTTCCTACTTAAAAAAGGTCCTCATTACTATCAACTATATCTGTATACATTTCGTTCATGAGTTGGGTTGATCCAGATACAATTGCTGTCTACAGATTAATGATTAGAAACAAGTTTCTCAGCACCTTCTAACAGATTTATATATTTTGCTAGCATGCATGCCTGGGCATGCTTCTATCGATAGTGACGCGAGAGTCCGACATGTAGTGGTGTTTCAATTAAAAATCTATACTATTAGATTTTACGATTTCCCTCTTTTTATTCTTTTACAAAGTAGATACATATTTATGTATTTCATTTAGCACAGAGTCATAAAATTTCTTTGCTTACAAAATTGTGTGACATTCTTTTAAATTTGCATGCTTAGGCATGCTTTCAATATTTTTTCTGTAAATTTATTTGATACTCATACAGATACAGATATAAAGTAAGATCAGCTTACATTGCATTTTACAATTTATGTATGCTTCAGCATGATTCCAGTTGAAGTCCATATTTATTCAGTAAGTTTGTTTGATACTAATTCATACACATATACATTCTTAAAGATTGGAAATCTAAGTCCAATTTATGTAGTTTATCTATATTTTCTAAAGATTTGATAGCTATAGAAATTAATAGAGTAAAGATCTATTATAATAGCCCATGGGTATATTTTAAAATTTCGCTTGCTAGAGCTTTCGAAATGGAAAATGTACAATTTTCACTATAAAAAGTGATAATATTAGGTGTTACTGAATATTACACTGTGTTGTAATTTATTTTGAACACTTAAGTTTTCACAATATTTCATACAGGCCAACAAGTTTAGAGAATTTCCAGTATATTAAGTTAATTATCTTTCTTCAGACCTATCATTCCTAATCATTCCTTCAAAAATACAAACCAAACTAGATTTTCCTGTTTAATTTTATTTTTTACTTTCATTAAATTTCAACATTTTGTTCATCTTCAAATTATTATATTTAGCAGCTTTTTCTCATTTGTTGAGTTAACTTTAATCGGAAACATTTAAATAGTGAGATGAACTTTTATATTGTATGCGAGTACATTAAGTAATTCTTTGTATATTTCATTTATATGAACCATCATCACATATAATTCCTTTGGATGATCTATTAAATCATTCTACTATTGATGCTTTCATATTAAGTAATGTTTAATATTCTACATATGCATGAATTTTCCAGTGTCTATTAAAAGATTCTTGGATGACTGGATGATTGTAATCCATTTGTAAGTTTTTTGGTACTCGTAACATTTCAAAAATATTTACACAGCCTAGGTTTTTTCGAGTGCAACTTTTATTTTCAACGGTATTGACCATAGAAACTTTGTGAATGAATCATTTACAGTCTACAATAATAATCAATAATTTCTATTTTCTGTAGAATAGTTTCCCATTTCAGCTAAATCAGCTCCATAAAAGATCAACTATTCCTTTCATTACATATCTACAATGCACAAACAATTTTCGAGATTTAGTATAGAGTTCGATTACTAAATTTCTTTTTGAAGACATTAAGTTGTTTTAGAGATTTTTTGGAGAGTGTTGTGATCTACTTGATGCACTTTCAGCTATTTATACTATCATGTAGTTAATTTTCCAATCTATAAATTTTATTGTTCAGCTGTTCAATTTGTTTTTTCAAAAGATGATTTAATTTTTAGTATGTGTTTTTTCAATTTTATAACTATCTTCTATCTCTAATTGTATTTCACGTTGTACTCCATCAATTTGCATTTTAATATATTCTTGAATTATATTAATTCCTTAAGCTGTATTATTAATTTGTCCTATAGTTTATCGTTTTGAGTTTCCAGAAACAATTTACTGATAACATCATTCTCCGTCAGTGAATGATGATGATTCTCTATCCATGTATTAGTAGAAATTACATATTTTATATAGTTTTCAAAATAAAATTTCTCATAGTATTTCCATGTTTTATTATCATTCATTAAAGAAAATAAAGCTACTATTAGAGCCTATATTTGACCATCAACTTGTATTTTATCTTCATTTAGTTTTAGGTTACTATCACCAAACTTCCATTCATTATTCAAATCTTAATGTGGGCCATAGTTTGTATCTAATTCAATTCTTCCTTCCAAGACTGATAAATGAGTATAAGTGTCTTCAGAATTGGAAGTCTATGAGTAAAAATCATCTTCATCATCCTCATCATCATTCTCAGTATTAGCATCATTAAATAAGATGATATCATCAAATATTGTTCCTTCTGAAAGTTTCTTCGGTGTACTTGTCTCTATATTGACTGATGGCTTTAAACTTGTATTATTTTCAGCTTCTATCTTGATTTTACTTTCTTCTTTCTTGCGAATTCTTTCAATATTTCTAGAACTATTCATGAATTCTTTGAGAGGTTCTGTTATAGGTTTAAATGTATCTTTTATTGCTCACATGTATCTATTTCACCAGTTTTTATACTACTTGTCAACACCAACTGTTTTAAAATTTTCTCATCCATGTTTAATAATAGTAAATAACAGGTATCAGCTATTAGATCAGGTATCAGCTATCAGATCAGGTTATCAGGTAACTGGTCTGGTTTTCAGATCAGCTTATCAGGACCTGGTCTGTTTTTCAGATCAGCTTATCATGACCTGGTCTGGTTTTCAGATCAGCTTATCAGGACCTGATCTGGTTTTCAGATCAGCTTAATAGGACCTGGTCTGGTTTTCAGATCAGCTTATCAGGACCTGATCTGGTTTTCAGATCAGCTTAATAGGACCTGGTCTGGTTTTCAGATCAGCTTATCAGGACCTGGTCTGGTTTTCAGATCAGCTTTTCAGGACCTGGTCTGGTTTTCAGATCAGCTTTTCAGGACCTGGTCTGGTTTTCAGATCAGCCTATCAGGACCTGGTATGGTTTTCAGATCAGCTTATCTGATTCAGATTGGGTTATCAGTTTACAAGTAGCTGCCCATTTATAACATTTAGATGAATGCAGTTTAAGGTCAGATGAAAAACGAAAAATTAAACTTTTATGTAGTCAAATTCTCTTTTTTTCTATAACGATCATCGTTCAATTCAATATCGTTGCTTATAATCAAAATCCATATTTATCCTTCCAACATGCTTTATATTTGTCTCATCTTACTTAAAAATTATAATTACATTATGATTATCTGTTATAAAATGTTTGGTGATTCTGGTATAAGTTTGACATCAGCAGAATGCATCAACATTCTTATCTCACTCCATACAAAAATATGTTTCTCACATCTAATATCGTTAAATAGCATATCGGAATTACTTTTAGCTTTGTTAGGAGAAATAACAGATTCAGTATCTGTAAATGTGTATTATCCCATTCCTTTAATTAATGAAATTATGTAATTTCTTTAAGTATCCATATTTAGGTTGATAGAGAGATTTTGAGTATTAATATGTAGATGTTTTAAAATTTTAGTTCATTAAGACTTTTTAGCAAGCCAATCATAACATATTTTTTATGTTATTTTTTACAATTTGACAGACCAACTATTTTTGCGCAAATAAAATTTGGTAGAAGGGAACTATGACTTGTTTTTGAACTAACGTTTGATGAATCATCAAAAATTTCGTACCATCCTATTTTTAGGTTGTTTTGACTATGAGTATGCACCAATATTTATGAAATATGTTTCATAAATATTGTCTCTTATTTAGAAAAAATAAAATAATACAGCTATACGACACCAGAAAATATTTTCTGGTATCGTATAGCTGTATTATTTTATTTTTCCTATATAAGAGATAATGGTCCCTACTCATAGTCAAAACAAAATATATTTTAAGAGTTTAAAACCAGTATTTTAATAAAAATACTGATTTTAAACTCTTACAGTCTTATTTATAAAAATTATTAAGACTTTATAAAGGTTTTTTTTTTTAGACAAATTTTCATAAAAAATTTTTCTTAAAAAGCCTTTATAAAGTCTTAATAATTTTTATAAATAAGGCTGTTAAAATATACTTTGTTTCACTAACCACATTTGTGTAACTAATTGCATTTCATAAATATTGACGTATACTCATAATCAAAACAAATGATAGTTTTATGTTGTTTTGAATGTGAGTATACATCATTATCTCTTATTAAAAAAATAAAATAATACATCTACACGATTTCAGAAAATATTTTCTGATATCGTATAGCTGTATTATTTTATATTTTTAAGAAGAGATAATATTTATAAAATGCATTTAGTTACACAAATGTGGTTAGTGAAACAATCTAAAAATAGGATGGTACGAAATTTTTGATGATTCATCAAACGTTAGTTCAAAAACAAGTCATAGTTCCCTTCTACCAAATTTTATTTGCGCAAAAATAGTTGGTCTGTCAAATTGTAAAAAATAACATAAAAAATATGTTATGATTGGCTTGCTAAAAAGTCTTAATGAACTAAAATTTTAAAACATCTACATATTAATACTCAAAATCTCTCTATCAACCTAAATATGGATACTTAAAGAAATTACATAATTTCATTAATTAAAGGAATGGGATAATACACATTTACAGATACTGAATCTGTTATTTCTCCTAACAAAGCTAAAAGTAATTCCGATATGCTATTTAACGATATTAGATGTGAGAAACATATTTTTGTATGGAGTGAGATAAGAATGTTGATGCATTCTGCTGATGTCAAACTTATACCAGAATCACCAAACATTTTATAACAGATAATCATAATGTAATTATAATTTTTAAGTAAGATGAGACAAATATAAAGCATGTTGGAAGGATAAATATGGATTTTGATTATAAGCAACGATATTGAATTGAACGATGATCGTTATAGAAAAAAAGAGAATTTGACTACATAAAAGTTTAATTTTTCGTTTTTCATCTGACCTTAAACTGCATTCATCTAAATGTTATAAATGGGCAGCTACTTGTAAACTGATAACCCAATCTGAATCAGATAAGCTGATCTGAAAACCATACCAGGTCCTGATAGGCTGATCTGAAAACCAGACCAGGTCCTGAAAAGCTGATCTGAAAACCAGACCAGGTCCTGAAAAGCTGATCTGAAAACCAGACCAGGTCCTGATAAGCTGATCTGAAAACCAGACCAGGTCCTATTAAGCTGATCTGAAAACCAGATCAGGTCCTGATAAGCTGATCTGAAAACCAGACCAGGTCCTATTAAGCTGATCTGAAAACCAGATCAGGTCCTGATAAGCTGATCTGAAAACCAGACCAGGTCATGATAAGCTGATCTGAAAAACAGACCAGGTCCTGATAAGCTGATCTGAAAACCAGACCAGTTACCTGATAACCTGATCTGATAGCTGATACCTGATCTAATAGCTGATACCTGTTATTTACTATTATTAAACATGGATGAGAAAATTTTAAAACAGTTGGTGTTGACAAGTAGTATAAAAACTGGTGAAA
Organism: Nowickia ferox; assembly: GCA_936439885.1. Lineage (NCBI taxonomy): Eukaryota > Metazoa > Arthropoda > Insecta > Diptera > Tachinidae > Nowickia > Nowickia ferox. The sequence goes on from OW387026.1 coordinate 48,365,924, forward strand.
TAGATACATGTGAGCAATAAAAGATACATTTAAACCTATAACAGAACCTCTCAAAGAATTCATGAATAGTTCTAGAAATATTGAAAGAATTCGCAAGAAAGAAGAAAGTAAAATCAAGATAGAAGCTGAAAATAATACAAGTTTAAAGCCATCAGTCAATATAGAGACAAGTACACCGAAGAAACTTTCAGAAGGAACAATATTTGATGATATCATCTTATTTAATGATGCTAATACTGAGAATGATGATGAGGATGATGAAGATGATTTTTACTCATAGACTTCCAATTCTGAAGACACTTATACTCATTTATCAGTCTTGGAAGGAAGAATTGAATTAGATACAAACTATGGCCCACATTAAGATTTGAATAATGAATGGAAGTTTGGTGATAGTAACCTAAAACTAAATGAAGATAAAATACAAGTTGATGGTCAAATATAGGCTCTAATAGTAGCTTTATTTTCTTTAATGAATGATAATAAAACATGGAAATACTATGAGAAATTTTATTTTGAAAACTATATAAAATATGTAATTTCTACTAATACATGGATAGAGAATCATCATCATTCACTGACGGAGAATGATGTTATCAGTAAATTGTTTCTGGAAACTCAAAACGATAAACTATAGGACAAATTAATAATACAGCTTAAGGAATTAATATAATTCAAGAATATATTAAAATGCAAATTGATGGAGTACAACGTGAAATACAATTAGAGATAGAAGATAGTTATAAAATTGAAAAAACACATACTAAAAATTAAATCATCTTTTGAAAAAACAAATTGAACAGCTGAACAATAAAATTTATAGATTGGAAAATTAACTACATGATAGTATAAATAGCTGAAAGTGCATCAAGTAGATCACAACACTCTCCAAAAAATCTCTAAAACAACTTAATGTCTTCAAAAAGAAATTTAGTAATCGAACTCTATACTAAATCTCGAAAATTGTTTGTGCATTGTAGATATGTAATGAAAGGAATAGTTGATCTTTTATGGAGCTGATTTAGCTGAAATGGGAAACTATTCTACAGAAAATAGAAATTATTGATTATTATTGTAGACTGTAAATGATTCATTCACAAAGTTTCTATGGTCAATACCGTTGAAAATAAAAGTTGCACTCGAAAAAACCTAGGCTGTGTAAATATTTTTGAAATGTTACGAGTACCAAAAAACTTACAAATGGATTACAATCATCCAGTCATCCAAGAATCTTTTAATAGACACTGGAAAATTCATGCATATGTAGAATATTAAACATTACTTAATATGAAAGCATCAATAGTAGAATGATTTAATAGATCATCCAAAGGAATTATATGTGATGATGGTTCATATAAATGAAATATACAAAGAATTACTTAATGTACTCGCATACAATATAAAAGTTCATCTCACTATTTAAATGTTTCCGATTAAAGTTAACTCAACAAATGAGAAAAAGCTGCTAAATATAATAATTTGAAGATGAACAAAATGTTGAAATTTAATGAAAGTAAAAAATAAAATTAAACAGGAAAATCTAGTTTGGTTTGTATTTTTGAAGGAATGATTAGGAATGATAGGTCTGAAGAAAGATAATTAACTTAATATACTGGAAATTCTCTAAACTTGTTGGCCTGTATGAAATATTGTGAAAACTTAAGTGTTCAAAATAAATTACAACACAGTGTAATATTCAGTAACACCTAATATTATCACTTTTTATAGTGAAAATTGTACATTTTCCATTTCGAAAGCTCTAGCAAGCGAAATTTTAAAATATACCCATGGGCTATTATAATAGATCTTTACTCTATTAATTTCTATAGCTATCAAATCTTTAGAAAATATAGATAAACTACATAAATTGGACTTAGATTTCCAATCTTTAAGAATGTATATGTGTATGAATTAGTATCAAACAAACTTACTGAATAAATATGGACTTCAACTGGAATCATGCTGAAGCATACATAAATTGTAAAATGCAATGTAAGCTGATCTTACTTTATATCTGTATCTGTATGAGTATCAAATAAATTTACAGAAAAAATATTGAAAGCATGCCTAAGCATGCAAATTTAAAAGAATGTCACACAATTTTGTAAGCAAAGAAATTTTATGACTCTGTGCTAAATGAAATACATAAATATGTATCTACTTTGTAAAAGAATAAAAAGAGGGAAATCGTAAAATCTAATAGTATAGATTTTTAATTGAAACACCACTACATGTCGGACTCTCGCGTCACTATCGATAGAAGCATGCCCAGGCATGCATGCTAGCAAAATATATAAATCTGTTAGAAGGTGCTGAGAAACTTGTTTCTAATCATTAATCTGTAGACAGCAATTGTATCTGGATCAACCCAACTCATGAACGAAATGTATACAGATATAGTTGATAGTAATGAGGACCTTTTTTAAGTAGGAAATGATTACATCTGAATGTGATACAACCCAGCCTACGTCAACAATAACTTCAAGGATGTCAACCAGCAAACCTCATGTAGAAAAACTCGATGTAAAAATTCTCTCAAACATAGATATTCTAGTGTTTCTGACACTATAAAAACACCGACCGTGAATTGATGGTGGAGGTAACTGCGTTATTTGAGATCGATTTTCTAGAATAGTTGATTATTAAACATTTATTTCTTTGTAGATAAAGTAATTTCTCTATACATACATACATATATTTACCTATATGTATAAATGAATACGTTTAAAAATTATATAAATATTCTCTTTTTCAAGTAGTAAAATCTGATAAAATAGTAGTGATACATTAAAAGAAGAAAAAAAAAATATTAAAAAGAGAGACTGAGTGATCAACTGATACGTACACTTTGTCTGACAGGTAAATAAAGCGCGCTTAAAAATATCAGAAATATATACACAATACGCTGAAATTTAATAAAATGAGAAAAAAATCATCTAGAACATCAAATAAAAGCCATAGGCGAGTAACCTTCATAAGATAAACATATAGCTTATTAATGAAAATATATTATCAGTGTTACTTCATACACAATTTGAGGAATTAAAATTTTAACATTTAATTGCCCCTTAACGCTGACAAAGAGTAGACAGATATGTTGACATAGAAAGTCATCTTGTATACTAGAGGAACCGTTGAGAGGCCAGACCTAAATTGTAAGAAAACGATTTCGTTTTCTGTTGATCGCTATTCAAGAAGAAAACAAGTTTCCTCATTATGATTTAACTAATTTAAAAGTACATTTAAATTTAGTCTCATATCTAAATGATGATGATCTTAACATAAAAATTAAAAATAAACGATATGCAATTCTATATTATATGTACTCGTATCTAAGATTCCAACAAAGCTATTATATGAAAGAATCTCAAGCACTTCCAAATGTACTAAAGTTTAAGATAAAAGTTCCTTTTATTCAATAGCGGCCCAATTGATATAGAAATTTAATATGAAACAGTAAGCAATGACCTCAGCTACTGCATTTTTACTAATGATCGAATAATAGAAAGTCCTGAAAGTCTTATAAATGAAGTAAGGTTTCGAATGATTTTCATTACAAAAAAAAAAAAGTAGCGGATGTTTTTAGCAATAATGAGTATAACAATTTCATTATAAAACCACCATTTGATTTTAAATGTTTATCAATAAAAAAGGAAAGAGAAGCAAAGTGGTTAAAAAAAGCTGGACTGCTGGATCAGTTTCATTTCAAAGCGTTTATCATTTTTTAAAGCCAATGCAAGATGTTCTAAAATATATGAAAAAGGTGAAGAAAAAATATGATAGTTGGAAAAAATTTTACACCGAAAAATTTCTAACGTTGACTATATAGGCTACATCAACTTTAAACAAATGGAAATAAAATATATTAAATATTTATACTATATTTACCACAACTAAAGAGGAATTAAATTTTACTTAAAACAGAAACTCCTCACAAACTTTTAAGTAAATACATCTAAAAATTAAAAGAACGTTTTTTTAATTTCAAATAAAAAAACTATCGAGATATTTCACATCTATACACAAAAGACCAGGCGAATATTTACAACAGCAACAACAGCACATGACAAAAAAAATGTATTTAAACAGGGAGCCCCAGACTTATTTGTATGTACATACATACATAAAATCAATTTGTAGATCCATATGTACATATGTACACATATTATCAAATTTCTTACCCATGCTCAAGTATTTATTGGATTTTAACAATCACACTTACATATCTACATCATGAAAACATACAAACTGTTCTCCAAGCTATTGACGCTTGAAGACGAAAGTCGAAGAAGACAAATGTACTTAAATAAACAAACTTATCACAGACCAGTCAAACTCTATCGCGCATACACACATACACACACACACAAAATCACCACGATCGTACGCAAGAATTTTGCAAAATCTGAAATTAATATTTATACAAATATAAACAAATTTCTGACCGAAAGACTTTAACACTGGACAAATTTAAGCTTGATAAAATATAAAGCAATCTCATCCTCCAATATGAAAAACATACTAGGATTAGGGAAGTTCAGATATATGATAATATTTTCCAGCAAAAAATGTTCATATGAGAAATAATTTATTTCAACGTACATATAAATACTAGGGTGAGAAAATCACATACACACACACACACATACTAAAATTCATCTACGAAAAATTAAACCTATTTCAACAACGCCCCTCCCCTCACAAATCACAGTCAGCCTAAAGTTCTTACAGATATATATACACAAAATCTCAAGGTAACATACAATCTATCAATCTCACAACCTAAATCACGATTAGCCTTAAACTCATATAGACATACATATATGCACACAGATACGTATACATATACATGAACACCTTCACCTCACCTCTCATTAATCTTGATCAGCCTTAAACTCCTACATATATACACACAAATTACGCGGTTATATTACATGAACACTTCGCCCCTCATAAATCACGATAAGCCTTAAGTTTCCTACAGATATACATACACTAATTCTCGAAGTCACATACAATCGATAAATCTCAACAATTTAAATTACGATCAGCCTTAAACTCGTACAGACATACATGTACAAAAATTCCTACAGACATATAAACACCCAAATTCTTATAGATACATATTACAACAACACCGCCCGCCTACCTCAAATCAAGGACAGCCTTAAACTCCTACATATACATACATACACACACACACAAACACACACATAGGCACATTCTATCTATCTATCACAACAACACCCTCCCCCACCTCAAATCAGAATCAGCCTTAAACTCCTACGAACATACATATACACAGATTCCCACGGATACGTATTACATGAACACTCTCACCTCACCTTTGATAAATCATGCACACAGATTCCCACGGATACATATTACAACAACTCCCCACCCTACACCAGTCGATCTGCCGCAAATACATCCCGCCCCTCCACGAGCACAGCTTGGCTTAAATTCCAACAAGCATATACGTCACCGAATTCCCACGGTTACATATTACAAAACACGGTCAGCCTTAAGGTCTCACAATCTAGACACACCCCGTCCTCCACCAATCACAGCCAGACTTCAATTCTTACAGCTAGACACACCCCGCCCTCCACCAATCACAGCCAGACTTCAATTCTTACAGCTAGACACACCCCGCCCTCCACCAATCACAGCCAGACTTCAATTCCTACAGCTAGACACACCCACAAATTTTCCGTCGGCATTAGGAAAAATTATTTCCATGATTTTTCCGTCGGCATTTGAAAAAAATAAACATGTTTTCCCGCCGGCATTTGAAAAAAATAAAGATGTTTTCCCGTCGGCATTTGAAAAAAATAAAGATGTTATCCCGTCGGCATTTGAAAAAATTAATTTTCATTATTTTCCCATAGTAAGAAAAAAAATAAAGATGTTATCCCGTCGGTATTAGAAAATCATATACATATAACAGCTTCAAACATATAAACCCCCTTAATGTATTCCCACAAAATATTCCACGCACAAGTTCCCACGGTCATATATACATACAAACTTACATACAAACATACATACACTTAATATAAACAAAAAACAGTTAATGTAAACAAAAAACACTTAATGTAAACAAAAAACTCCTAATGTAAACAAATTTCCAAGAATTTTAAAATTTCAGGCAAAATTTAACAATTTCAGCCACAATTTCACAATTTCAGCCCACAATTTAACAATTTCAGCCACAATTTAACAATTTCAGCCCACAATTTAACAATTTTAATTGACGCCGTACTGGCAGTTCCCTACTACTAAGCGCAGAAGCAAGTCGTGGCGTTAGAAAATTTCTACGCCCTCTCTTCCGTACACTTTTATGCGGTTAAACGATGTCACCAGTTTCGGCATCGGCAGTGCTCTCCTCAATCGCTTCACCCACGTCCTCAGCTTTTTCATCAATTCCTTCCATAACCTCACCTTCATCACTCGATTCTGTATATTGGCCGGCAGCAAAAAGTTTAAAATGTGTTATGTATTACATAAATCAATAAGATAGAAAATGACATAAAGCCAAATACGAACCACTATCTTTCGACTTGGACATTTCTTCAAATTTCCGCTTTCTCTGCTTCTCTTTCTCCTTTCGTTCCGATGCTCTTTTTCTCTCTCAGAAATAAAACCATATCGCGGCCAATCATGCATCCCGGGCGTCCTGGTTGTCGTTGTCGAATAAGAAACTTCTTATCTTCTTCAATTCGAATGGTTTTTAGGGCATCTGCAGTCGCAATATCTAACAAATTGTCCAGATCGTTGGTAAATGCAAGCTTCTTTTGTTTGCAAGCCCCAGATCTCTTGCTAGCGGGCACTTTTTGTATATCTTTGCACGTATTGTACAATTTCAACAATTTCTCCGCGCATCTTGTTCCGTATCGTCTTGGTTGCTTGTTGCCAGAAAATATACACTGCATCGAGCGTTAATTTTGAACTTTCCTTTGTGTCGAGTTTCACAAAACGCATGTTATGAAAGAAGACCTGTAGGACTTGCCTATTGGACGGCAGTTTGACACCGGTTATCTGATGCGCTGTTCTGCCCACTAAGTCTATGTTGTAGAGCGATTAAACGGTTTGACGCGTTTGTACCGAGGAAATGGCTGATGCAGAAGTCGGTGCAGGTTTTGATGTTGATGGTTCTGACATTATAATTGTAACAACCTATAAACTCACCCAAAATAATAACAATTATAATTTGGTTTACAAAAATTAACTTTGGTACTTTATTTTGATTTACTTCTTTAGCACAATTAAGTAACACACTGGTTGGCTGTTCTCATACGACTGACTCAAAACGTCTACTCATTCGTTTAACAGTTGTTCTCTCGTTCTTGGCCTGGTTGTGTGTGTGTGTCTCGACACGGGTTGCAACAATAATTAAATCAGATCACGGTATTTTGCAGGAAAATGTAATAACTAATTCAGAAGTAAGCAGCAACGCAGTTATGCTAAATATTGACCATTGACCAACAAAGAAGATATTGAACAACAAAGAAGACGAAAACCAATTCTTATTGCAAGTTGTTGAAGCTTATCGCAAAAATTATCCATCGTTCAAAAAAACATCCTTAGTTAATGTTTAAGATATTGTAACTTTATTATTTGTTATCAGATTTTTCTGAGTAATAGCTTAGTCAAAAGGTAATTTAGTGAAGAATAACATAAAAATAAGAAAATTACAAAATATTGACAAAATTGTTACCAAAATTGAGTTTTTTCCAAAAATACTGAATAAAGTTCCTAATTTCTTATAATAAAACCTTGTCTTATTATTCAACTTAATTTTGGGTCCACTTAGAGTCGTCGGATCGAGCCCAAATGTTACATGGAGCATTGTGGCATAAAATGGAAACTTTTTGGACCCTGCTCTCCTATGCGCCGCCATTTTGAAAAATCTTCATAGAAATAAGGGCAGATCTAATGCACATACTGTGTATATCAAAGTCAGGCAAACACACATACATATTCATATTATTTACATATTAGTTTATAATATGAGAGAGGGAGAGTAAAATGCATGTTTCTTCCGTACGTATTAAAATAACAAAATTTGTGAAATTAGAAATTATTGTTGGATAAATTTTTAAAAATAACGTTTGTTCTGCGAAAAATACAAATATTTGCTCATCAACTACAGCTGCGTTGACAGTTTTAACATTTTTAATTTAACATTACCATATTGCCATATAGAAAATGACATGCGCTTTTTATACTTTTAAATTTGCTACCTGGTAATAAATTTGATTTACACACAAACAAAAACAACAAACTTGCCAGACTATATTAAAGTATTAAAGTTGAAACGTTGCAATGTTAAGACACATTTTAAAATGCTATTGTGAACTCCCTAATTAAAATTTTAAGATACTCATTGTGAATCCCTAATAGTATGTTTCCCCTATACGTGCTTCGCTCTCTATTCATGCTTCACACCAGTGATGGGAAATGTGGCATAATTGTGCCATTTTTGGCGCTATTGGATGTTAGCTGGCACTGTGGCACTCTCGCTACTTTTCTGACACTTTTTGTCCATTCGAGCCATAACCGCCAAAAAAAGCTTAAGCACCATATTTGTTAACTTTGTTTTTTTTATGAAAATCGATTATCTGCGATCGTAACTAATCGATTTTCGTAAAAAACCAATAAATGAATCTCCAAAATTATGTTGCTTAATCTTTTTGGCGGTTATGGCTCTCATTAATATGGAAACTTTTCTTATTCCAATACTAAGTATTCTTGTACTACTACCGCTGGTTTTTTGTGTCAATTTGTATGGAAAATGTGTTTATGCCGCAATTCTGTTTGATCATTTAGTAGGATTTGGGTTATGATGTGGAAAAGTAACGGTGTCCAATGAATGTTTGTGACGATTTATTAAAAGAAATTAATAATTTTCTTTGTAACAGCTGATGCCGAAAAAGTTTTAAAAATTTCCTCAAAACATTGGTTATCACGTCAAACTATTTTATATAGAGTCCTTGAACAATGGAAGCCCTTATAATATTTCTTCACATTATCAAATGTTTAGTCAAAATCAGTGATCGGGAATGAATAGTTTTTTCGCTATTCATACTGACTCATGAAATTTTAAATATAACTGAGTAGACATCATTTAAACTCAACTACTCTGATTTACGCATACTCTCGATGACATTGATTTATAAAAATAAATATGGATGCGACGTCAATAGATAGTAAATAGGGTTGTTTTTCAATTCCTGCAAACAAAAAACAAACAAAAAAACAACAGAGAAACACATAACCTCATAATGAGAACTTTAATGTTCGTATGCGAAGTTCACATTGTGAATCATACTTATTTTGCATAGTCCATAGGCATTGAGTTAAGGACAGTCGAAATCAACAACGTCATAAATGAGTATGAGTGCGCATAAGTCAAGAAATTATAAATCATGATTCAACTCTACTCACTTATTCACTACTCATTACTGTTCTCTAGTCAAAATGCAATGGAGACACAAATAATAATGTTCTTTTTGTTTTACCCCTATTAGACACGCAAGATTTACTTTACAAAGCCTTAATTTAGCTGTGTGAAATAAAGAGGGAGGAATACTATGTATCTCTTTCTGTCTTTCTACCAGCTGAATTAAGACTTTGCAAAGTAAACATTTACATAAATGTTTCCAAGCTTAGGAAAACTCGCTGAAAAGTGTAATGTGAATACAGATCTATATCACACTTTCAAGTGAGTGAGTTTTGGAAAGTATCGAAGATGTAAAAAACAATTTCAATATGCGGGCATAACATGCCACCTTGTAGGGAAATTAGGTGAAGAAAATGGTTTTCGGTTGGCATAATTTTTCAGCCACCTGCAACCCCTCGTTAGCAGCACAAAACCAATACATACACAACTATGAAAAACTAACACAAAACTGTGTATACGTACACATTTTATGCCAGATTAACTAGTCTCGTGGGTTTTGGAAAGAACAAAAATTTTACGGCTTAAAGTGTTCTCGTCTTGTCTATCACTATCCCTTTTCTAAAGAAGGTAACACCTAGTAACAGTAGTATTCATTCATTGCCTGAGGGTTACTTCTCTTGAAAAAAATTAATAGTTTTGAAATAAGTAGTTCCAATTTTTTTCACTGGTAATATGTGGATTCATAATTAACTCAAAATCCTCTTTTTTGAGTCATGACGATGTTTTAGTAAATGAGCGATGTATGCTTTAGAATCATGTTTTGTTCAATATGTAAAAGACTAGCTGAGGCCGCTTAACGCCCTCAATTATTTTATTTTCGTCATACAGACAAAAAAGTAATATGATTAAATAATTTTGTAATATCAATTTAAAATATTTGTAATATTAATTAAAAAATTAATTAAATTTTCACATATAAAGAATTTGATAACAATTAAATTTTTTCACTCAAATTATTTAATACAATTAAATTCTTAAGCGAAAACATTAATTGGTGAAAACTTTTTCTGCGTATGTTTGTTTTATTTATACATAAAAAGCTAATATTGCCATTTTCATAAAAATCAGTTCAGCAGTCACTTTCGCATTCGGTCAGGTGACGGTCGAGCAGACAGACAGACTCAAGGCTTTATTTTTCTTTTGAGTACGTAAAGTATTGCTTTAATATATATCTTCTTAAGTGATAGTTAATATATTCTGAGCATACGAGGTTTAGCGCCCGTGGGCCCTATCTTAAGCCCTTTAGTTAAAGCTTACATATCCTATGCCCGTTAAGAGGTTCCCATTCTTAATTTTTTAAAAAAAAGTTATTTAATCAGAGCAGTCATTCCGGAGATTACCTCTTACAGACATAGAAACTTTTGTAAATGTGTAAACAACTATAACATATATAAACAGCTATACACAATAGTATATCATTCAAGGACCATAGTATACTAAACGAACATCAAGTACCAACATTTAAATTATATAAAAATTGGTTTGGCACTATTTGGGAACAGATTCGGCACGAAATCAAGATTTTCAATTCCCATCAATTCCATTCAACTTACTTCGCCATACAAAATTATGAGAACGAATCAAGTAGATTCAATATGATATGTATGCATGTGAGAATATATATAAAAAATGCTACACGAAACACGAATGTACCGAGTAAACAGCATGATTCATGAACATGATTGAAGAAGCAAAGCATGTGATTCAACTCGTGGTGGAAACATAGCATAAGAGACTCATACATAATTGATTAAACCGTGTCATTTTCGCAATAAAAAGTTTCCTATGTCCTAATTCAGTATACATATACCCAGTCTTTGTACCCAATTTTATTAATATTTCTTCAGCGGCTCTTTCGTTATAAAGTAATAAACATCGAAACATACAAACTTTCTTATTTATAATGTTAGTAGGAACTAGGATAAATACAAATGTAGATATTATGTAAATCACTTTACCTTGCAACTTGTCCCGATAACAAATCATTCGGGCCATGCTGAACAGCCTTGAACTGCTTAAAATAGTATTCCCTCTGTTCTGGAGTTATTTGATAAACAGTTTCAAAGTCTGCTTCATTTTCTTCATCGCTGCTGTGTCGATCTGATGATTCCTCCTCTGTACCTAACAATTGTCTGTGTTCGTCACCCAGTAATCCATGCCAAAGTGTTTCTTTTGCCCATGAACGTTCAGCCACACTATTCGTAGGTGTTGGACTGTCACTATTTGTACTCCACGCCTCTGGAGAAACGCCTCGTCGATGATTCTGCAATATTATATAGTATATTAAGAAATGGCGGTTTGTTGAGCTGAAATATAATTTTTGTTCGAAAATACTATACGTATATATATATATATATATATTGTTACGGAAATAGCCGCAAATAAACCTAGTGCAAATTTTGTATAAAAACATGGTTAATAAGAGGAATTATACAGAATTATTAAGCTAAAGAACTAAATACACACAAGTATGCACCAGTGATCAGTAATGTGTAGTGAAAAAGTGAGTAGAGTTAAATCATGAGTTATAATTTATTGTACTTGTACACACTCATACTTATTGCAATGTTGTCCAACTTCATATCCACTCGAAAGTTTGAAGTGCTCACCGACGTTGTTGATTTCTACTCTCCTTAACTCAATAGCCCAATCCATAGTCTTGTGCAAATGGTCTTGCACCAAATGGTATAGTATATTGATACTCACCACTTAATAATTCTTAGTGGTGAGTATCAATATACTGTACCATTTTGTACGAGATTGTGAATTGGGCTAATGTCTATAAACGATGCAAAATAAGTATTGTATGACAAATCGAACTTCGCATACGATCATTAAAATACTCATTATAAGGTTACGTGTTTGCTCTGTTGGTTTTTATCTTTTTTGTTTATTGTTTTTGTTGTATGTATTAATTGAAAAACAGCGCTTTTATTTTTTTCCTCAATCTCACTTTTGCTATAAATTTTTCACAACCTGCTCAAAAAAAATTTTTTAAAATCAAGAAAAATAATTTGATTTTAAAAACGAAACCTTTATGAAATATAACCAAGTTTATTCTGTGTTATTTTAAAAATTCTCATTATTGGGTTAAAATGAAAACTATTTTGAAATTAAAAATTATTATTTTTGTTTTAAGAAACAACAACTTTGATATAAAGTTAAACATACTAAAATTAAAAACTTATGTTTTTTAGTTAAGAATGAAGCATTTTTATTTTAAAACTAATTATTTTTGTTTTAAAGATAAACGGCCTTACATAAAATCAAAAACTGCCATGAAGTTAGCATAAGTTTTATTTTCATGCGTACATTTATTAACTGTATCTTCAAAAAATTAACTAAAAATAAGTATTCAAATCCTAAATCGAGATATAATAATTAGGCCCAACCAGTCTAAGGCATAAACTTAGTGATAGTAATCAATAATACATAAATATCGTATTAAGCACAAAAATATTTTCAAGCTGTTTCATCTGGAGTGTTGAGTATTAGAGCCATACTGTCCCTCTTTTTTAAGCGGATGTGTCCAGTAAAATTGACGATGTTACGAACAAGTGGATTAGGATGAGATTCGAGTTTTGTTAAGTATTTGCCTGTGTATTTTTTAATTTCTTCAGTCACTAGGGGCATATTTAAATCACGATGTAAATTTGGATTTTTGATGTACCATCGAGCCGATGTTATTAGTCTTAAAATCTTGTTTTGCCTTCGTTGGATTCTCTCTATATTGAAAGCTGAAGCAGTGCGCCATAGCTGTTCGAGTATTTCATAGCACCATATTGGTTTCAAAAGCGACTGGTATGTTAAAAGTTTACAATCTATACTGAGTGTTGAATTTCTATTAATCAGCCAATGTACCTGAGTTAATTTAAGTTTCATTTTTGTTAGCTTTGAGTCAATATGGTGTTTCCATGTAAGCCGTCGATCAAGATGTATACCAAGATATTTTACATGTGAATGTTGAGGAACAACTTGATTGTTGAATCGAATTGGGGAACAATTATCTCTGCGCAGGGCAAATGTTACCTGAACACACTTTTGTTCGTTTACTTTAATTCTCCGAAAATTTAACCACAGCTCCAGCTGTGTAATATGTTCTTGTATATATCACGAAGCCTCGTGAGGATTTTCGTGCATACTAAAGCAGGCCATATCATCGGCAAATGTAGATGTATGGATATTGCTGCTCAAATGCATATCACAAGTATAAATCAAATACGCAACTGGCGCCAGTATGCTCCCCTGTGGCACATCGGATGATATAGATTCGTGCAAACTCATGAAGTCTCCTTCAACAACCGTGAACTTCCGGGTAGTAATGTAACTTTCCAAAAGCTTCAGAAAATTTATTGGTAGATATGATTTCAATTTTAAAATAAGGCCTTCATGCCACACTTTATCAAATGCCTGAGAAACGTCAATAAACAGGGCGAACAATACTTTTTTTCTTCAAATGTTCTTCTTATAAATTGAACCAATCTATGCGTTTGTACAATGGTGCTGTGCTGACTCCTAAAACCAAACTGATTGTCTGGGATGCAAACACTAAAAATTAGAATTGAGGATAATTTTGTCTCGAGCAGTTTTTCGAAAAGTTTTGATATTGTTGATATTTCACTTATTGGCCTGTATGATTCAGCCTTGGTAAGATCTTTACCCGGCTTTGGAATCATTTTGATCTTTGCAAGTTTCCAGTTATGTGGAAAATACTGCATTTGGAAAATGGCATTAAAAATAAATTAAAGGATTCTAATTGCAATACGAGGCAAATTCATCGGCATCTTGTTACTAATTCCATCAATACCTGGAGCTTTCTTCGGTTTGAGTTCAGTAATTAGTTTCTGTACTTCGCGCAGCTTAAACCTTATGGGACGAGGGAGTAGGGAAATTACACTCGGTAAATCAACAGCACCAGTACATGTGTTTGGTGTAAATACGGATTTTAAATGTTTTGCAAACAAGTTACCTTTTTCAGTATCAGTTCTTGCAACCTCCGGTAGACGTGCGCGGAGGTGGTTTAAACTCAACGCTTTAAGCTTTCTCGCAGCGCTCCACAAGAAGTAATTAGATGCTGGAGTGACATCGAGATTTTTCAGATAGTTTTTGAGATGCAGTTTATTCATATGCAAGCAAACTGTTGGAGTCGTTTAGTACATTCTTTAAGTCTGACTTTATTTAGGGGTGATCTGCGTTGTTGCCATTCTCTTCTAGCTCTCCTTTTTTTAACATACAAGATGTTCAATATCCGTAGAATAAATTCTATTAAACCCAGTCTGCGGTTGGGAGGTAGTGGCATGTTCAGCAGCATGTTTGAGATTTTCGTTAAGATTGGCAATGTTAAATTCAATATCTTCGGATGTTCTTAGCTTAATGTTTTCCATACAATGACTACTGAGATATTTTTTGAACACCAGCCAATTAACACGATTGATCATCCTTACATATGGGCTACCTCAAAGCTTCAACATGAATTAAATCCTTAGATCCTTAAATCTATAACATCCGGATTTTTATTATTGAACGTATGTTTTGCATTGTAGTCACCAGCTGCTACGAAACAAGTCCCAAGAGATTTGTAAAAATCCTCGTATTTATCGTCAGTGATTGAGAATCTGGGAGGGAAGTAAATTGATGATATCACGAAATTTTTACAAAAATATTCAATACAGATATTTGTTGCTTGTAGGTTTTCTTCACAAATGTTGTCAAGAATAAAGTGCTTGAGTCTCGACTTTATTAGAATTGTTGATCCACCGCAAGGTCTTCGTCTCGGGTAAGTTGAATCATATAAGGTGTAGCCATTGATTTTGAAAAGGCTTCTCGAAGTCAAATGAGTCTCAGAAACCAACGTTATATTAATATTTTTTCCGTAATTAAGTGCTCGAGTTAATTTTTGTGTTGGCGAATGCCGTTTGCGTTCCAGAAACATAGTTTCAACGTGTTCATGGCTTGTTAATTAATGCTTGAAGCAAAGTATTCTGCATTCGCAGCATTTCTTGCATCATGCTAGTCATATTTGTTGTAAAATTATTTATAGTTTGCACCAGATTATCAATAGTAGCTTCAAGCGACCGAAAAACAAGCTTGCATTTGTTGAATTACTTGGTGGGTACACTTTCTGCGTGGGAATATAATTTGTCTTAACAGCATCGGCATAAGATAATCGTGAAGTAATTTGTTGGCTCATTTGAGGAAAAGTGGCGGAGTAAGCGTTGGCTGATTGAGCTGGACCTAATTTAGGTTTTTTTCCCATAGTCTGTTTAACGAAAGAATATACAGGACATGCCCTCTAGTTAGAAATGTGATTACCTCCACAATTACTAAATTTTTTTCTGCTTGATCTTTTGGCTTAGGACAGGTAGCAGTACCGTGCAATTCACCGCAGATAACACAAACTGTAGGTAATTTGCAGTATGTTTTTGTGTGGCCATATTCTTGACAATTATGGCACTGTACGGGTCCTGAACGTTTGTGTGGTTTTTCAACTCTTATTTTGCGGTATAAAAGATACTTTAAGCTATAAATTGGATGGGTTTCATTTGGCTCAAGTTCAACGCGACAATAAGTACTCAAAAAAATATACATAAGTAAACAGTCTTAATTTTAGCAACTGAATATATTCCTAATTGTAGCAAAACAATTTATACACTCACAAATTTTCTCTCAAACAACTATGACTTAAGCCAATTTCAACATACAAGAGCTACAACTACAAATAAAAAAACACATTCGTATTAAAGTATTTGACTCTCATACTTTCAGTCTGAATAGTTAGTTAGTTAGTTAATTTTATTATGACTTCATTTTTATCATATTACAGGGTTGTTCCAACATACATTTTGTGCAAACTTAAAACTATAAAGTATTATTGTAATAACATAACTTTGTTTCGAATATGCTTCATGCTTATGAAAATTTAATGAAAATTTTTTAGTTTTTAAATAATATAGGTAATATAGGTAAAAACAGTGTTTGCTCCCGGCACTTGTCATTCAGTCTGAATAGTTTTACACACAGAATATAAATATTTATCCAGTAAAAAAAATCCAGTCATACTCGGAATTTTTATTCATCATTCGCCATTATATATAAATTTTATTTCAGCTTTAAGTTTTTGTAATCAATTTACAATTTTATTTATTTTTATCGATATTTTGCTTCAACATTGTGTAGCTTCGCCAGGAATAATAATAATAATATATTTTATAATTAATAAAAAAGGTCGAATATATTATTATAATATCATTTGTGTATATAAAATGTAATGGAAAATGTGTGATTGTGTGCGTGCTTGATTGAAAACAGTAATCAGGTATGGGAGTATTTTCTTTATTTTCAAGCAAAATAACATATGTACGTAGATGCATTTTTATATAAAAAATTTGTACACAAACAAAGATGATTTTAAAAATATTGGCGCATAACCATAGTCAAAACAAAGTATACTTTAAGAATTTAAAACCAGTATTTTGTATGGTAATACTGGTTTTAAATGCTTAAAAGTATACTTTGTTTTGACTATGGTTATGCGCCAATGTTTTTAGTCAATATAAATATATTACACATGTTTCAGCGACTGAAATTCTACAATAAACTTATCTTTAGGCACTGAAAACATTATTCTTAAATTTTCTGAGCAAAATATAATCAAATGAATAAATAAAATGAGGTTGTTGTATTTTTATATTTTATAAATTCTTAAACACAAAAAATTAAAAAAAAAATTTTACGATATCTCTAAAACTACTGAACAAATTTGTGAACAATATTTCCAAAGCATTAGTTTTTATTTTACTTGTTATAATTTTAAGGCCAAAACTCTCAACAATTAATTTGAAATGATTTTTACAAAATTGCAACTAATTAAATAAAAAATGCACTAAAGGTATCAATCAAGTTTTAACTAAATTAGGTAGAAACAAATATCAAACAATAAAATTGCTTCTATGAAAGCACAACTGGCAATAAAATACCTGAAGGAACACTTGTTATGCGATCTATTTTCAACACCCTGTAATATATGTATGTGTGCCATGCCACAATAGCGCTGTTAATATTGTTTGTGTGCATTTGAATGCAAATGAGACTTGTGCATATTTCAATAAAAAAAATCACCCTTTAAGCACCTTTGGCCTGCAGTGTTACCAGAAAATGATGATGCGAGAATGCTATATCGTTCTGCTAGAATGTTCTACAGAAGAAAAGTATAATGCCGTATTTAAATGTAGAAAAAATTATTGAAATGGCTTTGAATTTCATGTTTATACAAACTTATTAGTATTTACAGGTATTTTTACAGCACATACAATATAAAATAGTTAATAACACTGTTCAACAAGGTTTTTGCCACACGGATTCTGTATGCTAATTATTACTTTACTATATACTCTCATTGCAAAATACAAACTAATTTGTTTCTGTCACGCAAAGATTTTTTGTGACACCCACTTATGATTTTACCTTATTTTCCCTTAATACTACTGTACGTACGGTTTAATTGCATCAAGTTTTCATTTAAAAAAGTGTAATATTTTGAGTTTAGAACACAAAATCAAAACGTAGTTATTTTCTCAACATGCAAAGGAAGTGCATCAATCATCATAATTCTTTCTGCTACGTATGTGGTGAAGTAACTTTCAAAAGAAAGCGACGAAATTTAACTGAACTGGTAAAGCAGTGTTATCGAGATTATTTTGACTTCTCTGTAGTTCATCAAGATAAGAATTGGGCACCTCATATATGCTGTACGACATGTGTAAAGAATCTTACAGCTTGGGCAAAAGGAAAGCGATATATGGCTTTTGGAAAACCCATGATTTGGACAGATCCTGTAGACCACATGTCTGATTGTTACTTTTGCCTAACTTGTATAAATGGTATAAATATAGCATCAAAACATACAGTTAAATATGCAAATGTACGTTCTGCAACACGGCCACTTCCTCATAGTGCTGATTTACCTATACTTGCAGTGTCAAATCCGGCAAATGACGCAGCAAATGATGACATCGAGTTAATCCAACTTATGTACCTTATAGTAAGGATCCTCATTTGGTAACTCAAGCTGATCTTAACGATCTGGTTCGCGACTTAAAATTGTCAAAAAACCAGTCTGAACTATTAGGATCTAGATTGAAAGAATGGAATTTGTTTCATCCAGATACTAAGGTGTGCCATTTTCGTAGTCTGGACGAACAACTAAAAAACTTCTTTTTTCAAGAAGAAAATTTAATTTATTGCAATGATATAACTTCGGTTATGAACTTCCTCGACATTGAATTTGAACCACAAGATTGGCGTTTGTTTATAGACTCGTCAAAAACTAGTTTAAAAGTTGTACTCTTGCATAATGGAAATAGATTTTCCTCTGTTCCAGTAGCACATGCTTTCGGTATGAAAGAAACTTACGAAAACATGAAATTGGTTCTAGAAAAAATCCAGTATAATAAATTTTCATTTAAACTATGGAGGGACTTAAAAGTCATTGCTTTACTTCTTTTACTAGGTTTTACATAATATTGTTGCTTTTTACGTGAGTGGGACAGTAGATCGAAATAATCACTACCACAAGAAAGACTGGCCAAAGCGCGAGGGCCTCACTCCTGAGAAAAAAATGTTTTACACCCCCCTATTGTCGAGCTAACCAGAGTACTTTTACCACCACTACATATTAAACTAGGTTTGATAAAAAATGTTGTCAAAGCCATGGATGGCAAGTCTCAGATTTTACGTACTTGAGAGAAAAGTTTCCTAAAGTTAGTGAAACAAAAATAAAGGAAGGAATTTTCGTCGGACCTCAGATCAAGGAATTGTTAAAGAATAACATATTCGAAAAAAGTTAAGTTTGTTAGAGAAATCTGTTTGGAAAGGTTTTAAAAATGTCTTAAAAAATTTTTTGGGCAACCACAAAGCAAGTAACTATAAAGATCTGATAGGAGAACTACTTTCGACGTATCAAGCATTGGGATGTAATATGTCACTCAAAATACATTTTCTACACTCCCACCTCGATTTATTTCCCGAGAACCTAGGAGCCGTTAGCTACGAACACGGCGAAAGGTTCCATCAGGATATTTCCAGCATGGAAAAACGATACTAGGAGAAATGGGGTCCTCGAATGTTGGCACATTATTGTTGGACACTTGCAAGAGACCAGCCTCAGGTAAAATACTCCAGAAAATCATAGCTTTTAGCTTTAAAAAACATATCATCAAGTATAATTGTATGTAAAGTATCAGTATTTTTTGATGAAATATAAAATTCCGGTAAAAAAAAACTATGGGTGTCAAATTTTTTCTACCTCTCTTTTCCACCTTAGGAAGTCAAAATAAAGTAAAAAAGACCAAAAAAATATCATGTGACAAATTAAAAGTTCATTTTTGTGAATCAGTGTAATTGGTGTTTTTTGGAAATGTTTCAATTACGTTTAAAATTTTTTTACGCACTATAATTACAAAATATTATTTTACTTATGCTAGGAACACAACTGGAACGAACGACGAATTTCGCCGACGAATTCGTCGATAAGCGTTCGCTGCGTAAATTCGTCGTGTGAAGCACAATAACGACGAATTTACTTAGCGAATTCTGATCTCATAATTGATAAAGTTGGTTATTGTATGTGAAAAGAGAGAGAGAGAAAGTTGTTTTTTCGTCGTTCGTCGGCGTACAAAATAGAAATTCGTCGTCACGCACGACGAATTTCGTTCTACGGCGATGTTGTGTTCATTTTCATATGCACAAATGTGTCTTATTTTTTCGTCCCAGTTGTGTTCCTAGCATTATTCAGTAAAATTTTTTTTAATTACAAATCTGGCAGTTAAAATGCTAAAATGGCAACAATTTTGGCCTGCGCTCATTATGTTTGTTGTTGTAAAATTTGCAAACAGAATTCTTGATAAGTAATAAAACCATTCCAAATTAATTTTTATGCCACTCTTTGTGACTTTGTTTTTACCTGTGTTGCATAAAAGTTAAATTCCATTTACAAAAATGAAAAAAAATACACTTGTGGGTAAAGGGATGAGTGAATCACAATTTCGTAGGTGATGAATTTCACCGCAATTAGTGGCTTTAAAATTAAAAGCAAAAAATCTTAAACAAAATTGTGAAGTGATCATTGTACTTCAAGCCTTGGTGTTAAATAGATCAATTGCATTGTGACTTAACACGTATCCTTAAAAAATAGGTTTGTTAGAATATTTTATTTAAAAATTTAATTTTTTGAATCAAAGTTATAAAGGTGAGTTTTTTTAGCATCCATATGTGCTCTTTATTATGAAAGTGGTCGAAGTCTTAAAAAACTTCACTATTTAAAAAACGTTAAATATTACGTGATTATTTATTAAACCATGTTAAACTTCAATTTTTAGTCGAGGTTTGCAACGACATTGAAACAATTTTCAAGAAACTATTGCAGCGTGTCCTAGCATTTGCTTTGTTATTCCTTCTATCACAAAGGTTAAAGCAATTTGAGAAATTCAAACCAACGAAGAAGCTGATATTGAGGCTTTAAAAACAAATATTTTAATTAAATTGGTGAAATGGAAATCGAACTTAATTATACATTTTTGCAAGCAAATGAACTTAGTAATATAAAAGAATTTTGCGTTTCAAAGCTAACAGAAAATCATATTGGCAATTTTTCTGACCTATCACCTAACATCAGCAACATAGTATTTACTTCACCAATTGGTTATCTTCACGTACAAGCTCAACAATCACTTTCCCCAATAATATTTCCCACCTGCTCATCTATATCTACTTCGGAATCAGCTACATCAAATTTAAGTTTTTTTTTCCCCATATTAAAAATCGAATCAGAGGCCAGTATAGAAACTGGAAGGGATGAAGTCGAGCGTTATTATAATAAAAACGTACGAATTACTGTTTTTTTTTTTTTTTTTTTTTTTCATATATTTATTTATTGTATCTTCAAAAATGAACTAACAATAAGTAATCAAATCTTAAATCTAAATATAATTATTAGGCCCGACCAGTGTCGGACATAAACTTAGTGATAGTTATAAATAATACATAAGTAGTGATAATCAAAAAGGAAAAAAAAAAATAAATAAACGTATTTTCAAGAAGTCCCATCTGGAGTGTTGAGAATAAGAGCCCTTGTGTCCCTCTTTTTTAAGCGGATATGTCCAGTAAAGTTCAAGATATTACGAGCGAGCGGATTAGGATGTGTCTCGAGTTTTGTTAAATATTTGCCTACGTATTTTGCAATTTCTTCAGTCACTAGTGGCATATTTAAATCGCGATGTATATTTGAATTTTTGATGTACCATGGAGCCGATATTATCAAACGTAAAATTTTGTTTTGCCTTCGTTGGATTCTCTCAACACTTGAAGCTGAAGCAGTGCCCCATAGCTGAATTCCATAGCACCATATTGGCTTCAAAAGCGACTTGTATATCAAAAGTTTGCAGTCTAGGCTGAGTGTTGAATTTCTGCCAATTAACCAATATATTTGAGTTAATTTAAGTTTCATTTGAGTTAACTTAGAGTCAATGTGATATTTCCATGTAAGCCTTCGATCAAGGTGTATGCCAAGGTATTTCACTTGAGAATGTTGAGGAATACTTTGATTGTTGATTCGAATGGGAGAGCAAGTATCTTTTCTTAGGGTAAACGTTATGTGGACACACTTTTGTTCATTTACTTTAATTCTCCATAAGTTCAACCATATTTCAAGCTGGGTAATGTGTTCTTGGAGATTGCGGGATGCCTCATCAGGGTTTTTGTGTATACTCATACAGGCTGTATCATCTGCAAATGTAGAAGTTAAGATGTTATTGCTCACAGGCATATCACAAGTATATATTAGATACAAGACTGGCCCCAGAATACTGCCCTGTGGCACACCGGAAGATATAGATTCGGGCACACTCGTGAACTCTCCTTCCACAACAGTGAACTTCCTATCAATAATATAACTTTCCAAAAGCTTTTGTATGTTTATTGGTAGGTACGTCTTCAATTTTAAAACTAGGCCTTCGTGCCATACTTTATCAAATGCCTGAGAAACATCAATAAAGAGAGCAGAACAATACTTCTTTTCTTCAAATGTTCTTCTTACAACTTGGACCAATCTATGCGTTTGTTCAATGGTGCTATGCTGACTTCTAAAACCAAATTGATGGTCCGGGATGCACCCATTATCAGCTAAAATTTTGGACAATTTAGTCATGAGCACCTTTTCGAAAAGCTTTGAGATTGTTGATAGTAAGCTTATAGGCCTATATGACTCAGTCTTGGTAAGATCTTTTCCCGGCTTTGGAATCATTTTTATTTTGGCAATTTTCCAGTTATGTGGAAAATACTGCATTCTTAAAATGGCATTAAAAATAAATAGCAGGATTTTTATTGCAATTAGAGGCAAATTCATCAGCATCTTGTTACTAATGCCATCAATACCTGGAGCTTTCTTCGGGTCGAGTTCAGCAATTATTTTTTGTAGTTCACGCAACTTAAACCTTAAGGGACGAGGGGGTAGAGAAACTACACTCGGTAATTCGGCAGCACCCGTACATGAATTGGGAGTAAATACAGATTTTAAATGCTCAGAAAATAAATTACCTTTCTCACTATCGCTTCTCGCCCAGCCTCCGGTCGAAGTACGCAGTGGTGATTTAAGGTCAACGGGTCTTTTAAGATTTCTAGTAGCGCGCCATAAAGAGTAATTAGATGCTGACGTTACATCAAGACCTTCTAAATACTTTTCCAGTAATGCAGTTTTTTCCGACGATAGCAGCTCTTTGAGTCGTTTAGTACATTCTTTAAGTCTGATTTTATTTAGGGGTGATCTGTGTTGCTGCAATTCTCTTCTAGCTCTCCTTTTTTCACATACAAGACGTTCAATTTCCGTAGAATAAATTCTATTAAAGCCAGTCTGCGGATAGGAGGTAGTGGCATGTTCAGCAGCCTGTTTAATATTTTCGTTAAGATTGGCAATGTTAAATTCAATATCATCAGATGATCTTAGCTGAATGTTTTCTACGCAGTGACTACTAAGATACTTTTTGAATCCTAGCCAGTTGACCCCATTAATCATTTTCACATATGAGTTAGTTAAATCACTCCTTAGTGGGTTGAAAATTGTTACTATTGTGGGAGAGTGATCGGAGGACAGATCTAGAGAGGCCTCTACGTGAATTAAGTCTCTATGAATATTTTTCGTAACGCCAAAATCTATAACATCTGGAATTTTTCTTACGTCAGTAGGCCAGTAAGTAGGCTCCCCGCTCGAAATGACATCTAAGCCCATTTTTGAAATTGTATTAAACAACGCTCGACCTCTAGGTGTAACAAGACGCGAGCCCCAGTACGTATGTTTTGCATTGTAGTCACCAGCTGCCAGGAAACAAGATCCAAGCGATTTGTAGAACTTCTCATACTGATCTTCGGTAACTGAAAATCTGGGAGGTGAGTAAATTGATGATATCACGAAATTCGCACAAAAATTGTCTACGAAAATATTCGTTGCTTGCATATATTCTTCAGTAACGTTGTCAAGGACATAGTGCTTGAGTCTTGACTTAATTAGAATTGCTGATCCACCGCATGCTCTCCCTCTAGGGTCCTTTGTATCATATAAAGTGTAACCATTTACTTTAAATAAGCTTCTTGAGGTCAAATGAGTCTCAGAAACCAACATTATATCAATATTTTTTTCCATGAGAAAGTGCTCAAGTTCATTTTTATGTTGGCGAATGCCGTTTGCGTTCCAGAAACATATTTTTAACGTGTTCATGGTTTGTTAACTAATGCTTGAAGCAGTGTATTCTGCATTCGCAGCATCTCTTGCATCATATTAGTCATATTTGTAGTAAAGTTATTTATAGTTAGCACCAAATTCTCAATAGTAGCTTCAAGGCGACTAAAGTTAAAGCTTGAGTTTGCATTCGTTGAATTATTTGGCGGTGGAACAATTTGTGTGCGAATAGAACTAGTCTTAGCAGCATCAGCATACGATATTCGTGAAGTAACTGGTTTATTTGAGCAAAAGTGGCGGAGTTCGCGTTTACTGGTTGAGCTGGAGTTAATTTGGATTTTTGACCCATAGCCTGTTTAACGTAAGAATATACAGGGCATCCTCTGTAGTTAGCGGTGTGATTACCTCCACAATTACTGCATTTTTTTCTGATTGATCTTTTGGCTTAGTACAGCTGGCAGTACCATGCAATTCACCGCAGATAACACAAACTGTAGGTAATTTGCAGTAAGTTTTTGTATGGCCATATTCTTGGCAATTATGGCACTGTACGGGACCTGAACGCTTACGTGGCTCTTCAACTGTGATTTTTCGGTGTAAGAGATACTTTACGCTATAAATTGGATGGGTTTCATTTTTTTTCAATTTTATGTCATTCGGCTCCAGTTCGACCCGAAATAGGGGTTGGGGGACCTTTTCTCTGTTAATTATGTTGGTAACATTTTTTACTTTAAATCCTTGGTCGACAAGTGCACACTTCACTTCTTCGGGCTCAACATATGAATCTATGCCCTTTAATACTATCTGTAGGCCTTTAGCACTCTTAAGTTGGTATGTGTAAAAATTTGTTTTATTTTTTTCGAATTCACTAACAATTTTTCGAAAATGTTTTTCATCATATATTTGGATTTTAGTTTCATCAATATTACCTCGTTTAATTGGAACGATGTGAAAAGTATTTTCTCCAATGGTCGAGAGTAGTTTTTGTAGAAGCGTGTTAGAATTTTTTTCTCTCAAATAAATAGGTGGTGGCTTAAAAGACTTTTGCGATGATGTAGCGGGCTTGTCGTTTTTGTCTTGCAATAATGAAAAACGATTTTGACGATTGGTAGAAGATGCACTGTTATCCCTAGACATCTTTGGAGCTGATGAAATTTTAGAAGAATTTGGGCTTCGCCCACGCTTTACCACGGTTATATATCTGTCCATTCCTACTTGTACCTTTGGTTTTGAGTTACTGTTATCTGTAGTGATAACTTGGTTTAGTGATGAACACGAGCCCGGAGCGGATGATATCGCTGACTTGAATGAAGAAGTACTAGGCAATTGTAATGTTAACGAATCACTAGTTGGCATTGGACAAAGCGAAGTTGATCGCTGACGAAAAAGTGGCTTTGCCGTTAGAAAAAGACTATCATCAGATTTTTTATTTTTATTGTTAACATTGAGAGCTTCACAACTCACAGTAAAATATGCATTTCTGCCGTTTGAACTCACTTCACAATTTTTTGTTTTTGAGGTACTCATGTAGAGTATTCCTCAAGGGCACTTTGTTTGCGGTTTTTGTTTGTTTTTGTTTTTTGTTTCTTGCTATGTAAAAATAATATCAGCAATATTTGCATTGCTTATTTATCAAAGTTAATATGTATGTATTACGGTTATTATGTATTACGAATATTTTTTTATGATTTTTTGTTTGTTTAATATGTATATGGAAAAAAAAACTCCGCTAAGACGTCTGTTCACTATGAAGGTTCAGCGAGAACTCTCGAATTACTGTGAAAATATTATCCATTCCTGATAGCAACACATCATCCGAAAGCATTTTTTTCTGGCTGGTAATATTATATGAAAAAATAAATAGGCTGGAGCCTAAAACTGTTGACGGAATTTTTTTTTTATTCTTTATATGAAAAAAAATATTGTAAGATGTAGAAGCAGTCTCTAAACAAGTCATTTGAATTTCATGCTTTTAATTTATTTCCATGTACTTTTTAATAAATTAGTTTAATGTAAAATTAACATATACATATATTTAAAATTAAATAAAAGTTCCTTATTAGAAATATAAAATTCTTCTCATTGCCAAATATTGATGACGGGAAACTAGATTTTTTTTTATAACAATATAGTTCAAAAATATGATGTAAGTAAATTCGCTTTGAAACATTTTACACAAAAATTGCGAAAAATTGAATATTAATGACAAAACAAAACTAGAGCTTCGTCAGTGGTAGTAAGATAATTGGGAGATAAAACTTGAAATAAATAAAACATTAAAGCAACTGATATTATTTCTAAAAAAATTCATTTTTTTTTGATATTTTATAAAGTGTCAAATGTATGAGGATTTCTAGTAAATATTTAGTTAGAAATGTTTTTAGCAGTCGAAAATTATTAAATTACACTTTCCATACATGTCATGCAAAATAATAATATGGTACCGTTGCCATATTAGTATTGTATCAACTCACTTTTCTGGCAGTACTGCTGCTTAAAGTGTGTTTTTAAAATAGCTCTATATGTACGCATGTGTATTCGTTAATATTCAGAATATTTTTATATTAAGAGTATTTTTATATTCACACAGACTATAAATTTTAGTTGTATTCGTTTGTGCTGGGTAATTTCAAAATTGTGTATACACATTGTTGTTGGAAGTTTATAGTTATACGTATTCGGTTTAAAATTAATGCGTGTGTTTGTATTTTGCGTGTTTTTTATTTTTAGCTGCACGCATTCGTAATTGTTTGACGGCCAGCCAGTACTCAAAAAGTACTTAAAACGATGCTTTTGACATTCAACAAGTAAGATAAACACCAACACACTTCAGTAACAAACTCTCTCATGCGAACTCTGTTAAAATTAAATTAAATAATATTTTGAATATTAAATATTGTATTAAGTTAATCACAAATATTATTCAAATTAATTTTTTTTTTAATAACGTGGTTTTATTGAACATAATTCTTGTCTATTTTTTTTCTGTGTTATGAAAAATTTTCGATCTTCGACTGTAGTCCAAAGCGCTAATCGAACGAACTTTCATTTGGGTTATGAAGAGCATTAAGCAAAAAATTTCGCTATTATGAACACCGTGATTTTTAAAATTTTGCAATAATTTTAAGATTTTGTGCTCAATGATTATTATTTTTAATGTAATTTCTCGACCTTATTTTTCATATCAATTAGAGTGCTTTTATAGATATTGTATCTATTCAGGATTTTAATTCAATTTCTTAAAAATGTTAATAAAAGACGTTTTTAATTCATTTTTAATGTATCCGACGTTTCGTTGGGATTTTCCAACATCTTCAGGGTTAATTATTTTATTGAAATCTAGTACCATTAGTAATATATAAAAAGAGCGACTTTAATATATGTACATATGTATGTAATTACAATTAATGATAATAGAGTATAAACATTGGCTTAAATATTTTCTGCTTTATTCATAAAAAATATTTCAGGTTTATTAAGCCCTTATTTGACATATTTCTATGGGAAATTTGTCAAATAAACCGGTAATAAACCTAAAATATTTTTTATAAATTAGACCTTTTATCTTTTATTCCAATTTACTTTTACATAGTGTCCACACCTGATGAATTTATATCACGATGAATGTCAAATTGATATCATAATGAAAATTCATCACGTATACACTCAATTTATTAATATTATAGCAGCGTTATGATATAATCATCAGAGCGAGGAAATAATGAAACAAGATCTGGCAACACAAAATACTTAAGCTTATATTACATACCAAAATTAACTGAAACCACCAATATAAAAAAAATTATAAAAGAAGAAGGAATTATAGTTGCACATAAATCAAACAACACCGCAAATACACTATTCACTAATCTTAAATAAAAAAATAAACAAAAAGGAACAATGCAACGAAGTATACGAAATCAAATGTAATAGGGGACAAATGAAAGATGTAAGCAAGTGTACATCGGGACAACAAAAAGAAATTTGAGAGTAAAAATTGACGAGCACGAGACAGATATCAAAAAGAGCCGACATTCTACTGCATTATCTCAACACTGTATTGACAACCTACATACACCTGACCTAGAAGACTTCAAAATACTTCACAAAGAAAGAAGGCACAATAAACGTCATACTTTGGAAAGCTTAAGTATATAACAAAAAATGGGCATAGCAATGAATAATAAAACAGATAAAGACAACACCAATGCCAGCTATAGCATTTTATTAGTTTAGACCAAGGTTGGAAACCGAAACGAATAACGGTATCGGTATTGATACCGGTACAATTATTTTTTAAATTTCGGTATCGGTAGTTTTTTTATTTCGGTATCGGTATTACCGGTACATACTGTTATTACTGCTAAATTTATTAATTCAGGCAGTGTACTACATAGCAAAAAATCATTTTTGTATTGAATTACTTCAAAAAGGAAGTATTTTACATTGACATATAAAAAACATATTCACTTATATGTTTCTATATATTATGATTTTATACTTTTATTAAAAAATAGTTTAAAAAAAATTAAAGTAAGGAAACCCCAGTTCAAACCTTGCATGCCTATATAAAGTATATATTTTGGTTAATTCAACAAAATAATAAAAGTTTTGTACTATACGGATATACAGTGTACAATAACTATACACGAACTGTTTGTAGAAAATGTAAGTACTTATTGATGTACGAATGAACAGTTGTAATCCAACTCCCGAATATTCGGACGTTTATAATAATTCGTATTCATACTCGCCAAATTCAGAGGAAAACGAATATTTTTATTTTTTTAAATTTGAAATAATTTAAAAAAATTAATTTATTTCAATTCAAAGAATAAAAAATATTCTTGTTGCTAACTTAAAAACAAACAAAACAAACTTCTTGTACAATTAAGGCACAAATTCACAGTCATTATAATATAATAGCAATAGCTTAACCAATAATATTTGATTCACAGCTCTTTCTTTACCATTAGTTAAACCGCCAAATGTCATTGGTTAACAAATAGTTAGACAACAGCTGATTCGGTGTAAACTTTATTAGTATTGTTTGTGAAAAATTTTAGACACATTTCACACATATGTTGTCAAGCATATTCTTTGTATTTAGCTGTAACACATTCTTTTTTTTAATTGCTATTATATTTTGGTTTTTCCGAACCAATTTCAGCACTAATTCAAT
The DNA here is from genome assembly GCA_936439885.1 of Nowickia ferox. Classification (NCBI taxonomy): domain Eukaryota; kingdom Metazoa; phylum Arthropoda; class Insecta; order Diptera; family Tachinidae; genus Nowickia; species Nowickia ferox. The sequence goes on from OW387026.1 coordinate 48,395,297, forward strand.
ATCATGTACGGTAAAGTTGAACGAGTGAGCCCTGTTTTGTCCATTTTTAAGAAAGAATATATCAAAAGTAAACAAAAACCATATGCTACACTTGAGCTGCCAATAGTTAAACTTAATAATTTGATAGGGTTACCATTCTTTGCCCATATTAAGAACTTTAGTTAAACAATAAACTGTGAATATGAAGTATTAGGTTAACAATAACTATCATTTTAGTTTACTAATAATTAACTAATGACTGTAAATTTGGCCCTAAGTGTGTAAACAAGACCAATACCATTGAATGTTTGTTCGATCTTTAAGTAAATCTAAAATGTGCAGTGAAATCATTTAAAAAAATTCAAATCATATTTTGGATCAATAAAGGTTGCCATGGTAAAAAATATTTTGGGACGGCCTTAAGCATGCAATGTTGGGGTACAATGGGAGATCAAATGACTCAAAATGACGTCCATTACCAAAAATTGGAATGTGATTTATTGTTGTTGCTTATTAATAATCGTAATTTTTTCATATTTTTTTATTAAGGTCTGTTGGATTTTTTCTTTTAAAGTTATACAGAACGTTAATCTAGAACAAAATGTAATTAAACTACGTGTCTGATTTTCATTTTCTTATTTTTTTTTTGTACTTTTTAAATACCTTTTAAATCTTTTAAATACCTCAAAATTGTATCTAGTTCCCAGGTACATTTCATAGTTGTTTTATATAAATATTTTCTTAGGTTCGGTTGCATAAAAAATAAAGTTATATCCCATGAAAATGTCCGTTAATACATCGCTTAAAACTTATACGTTGTAGCCTCAAGTGGGCCAACGAAAATGTTAAAACTTAATAATTGGATATTGTCATATCCATGGAAGAATATATTTTTAGAAAGGACACTTTCGTGTCCATGAGAATTAAAGGAAATATTTTATAAAGCTCTGCAGAACCATTTCGTTGTATATATTTGGTATATTTATTAATAATATATGTTGTATTTTCATAAGTTTTTTATGAAAGGAAAACCATCTAAGCAGTTTGACCACAATGTGTCTCTATATTGTTTGGATACATTGACTTTTCTGCAAAAAATTCAAAATGAAAATTTATCATACTATGAGGAATCCATTTAATTTATTATATTTGTATTTTTTTTTTACTAAAGCCTTTAGTATAGGCTTAATTTGAATGTACGCGAACATTTGTGTGAAGTTCTTTTTCATATTTCATTTTGCAGACGTAAATAGAGCCCAAATTAAACGTCTATAACTTTCACATATAATATTCGTATTTATATTCGCGAGTATCAAAAACATTTTAAATCTCTGCATTAGCTCGGATGAGATCAAACGTCTTTAGACTATCACCTTCAAGTCTATTATGGTAAGGGTTCACTATATACCTTACACCCTTTCTACAAAAACTTGTGTAGTTGGAACAGCCAATATAATTTTATATGTGTGTCTAAGGACATGTTTTTCGTTCCTAAAAGAAAACAAAAAAGTGCTCAAAAAGAAATGTATTTTTGCAATTTTATTTTTGGTGAGAATCGGTATACCGGTACAGACATAAACGGTATTCTGGTTACCGGTATTTTCTAACCGAAATGGATCAAATTTTAGCGGTATTTGAATCGGTATCGGTATTTTTACGATACCGTTTGCCAACATTGGTTTAGACTTTACTGTAATTCCAACTGTGATATTAGAAGTTAAGAAAAGGCTGTGATATTTTATTTTTATTTTATTTATATTTGCAATTATTTTTTACATTATGTGTTTTATGTTATACATTTTATGTCTCTTTAAAATACATCTCAAAAACTTAAAAGTAAATTGGAATAAAAGATAAAATATGTAAGTCAATGTTTAAACTCTATTATCATTAATTGTAATTACATACATATGTACATATATTAAAGTCGCTCTTTTTATATATTACCAATGTTACCAGATTTCAATAAAATAATTATCCCTGAAGAAAATCCCAACGAAACGTCGGATACATTAAAAATGAATTAAAAACGTCTTCATTAACATTTTTAAGAAATTGAATGACCTTAAAATCCTGAATAGATACAATATCTATAAAACCACACTAATTGATTATTATTTTTATTTGGAGTTTTAGAACACGAGTGTTGACGATTTTTATTAAAAAACGTAACAGATGTCAGTTTATTTGGGTTTGTACAACACGATTTGATTTACTATAAACGGCAAAAAATCTAGACGTGTTAACAAAAACATTGGACCAAAATAAACAAAACAATAAACAAGTGTAAGTTATTAACAAAAATATCAGAAAAAATAAAAAATGCAATTTCTAACAAGATAAAGGTAAGTACACTTTCATATTAAGATTGTTCTTGTTTTGATTGCTTTAATTTTAAGCATTAAATATCAATATGTCAACAGGGCCGCAGTTAAGCCAACTGGTGGCGTGTATGAAGCAATTTTCACAGGCTACGGGAACTCCGCAGTTTCCAAATAGTAAGGGAATTTTATAAGTTTGTAGTGTGTGTCTGTGCATCTCTGTGACTATGCGAGTCCACGTACAGACCTACGTGAAAGGTGACTTGATCGAGTGTTTTTAGCTATATTTGAAGCAAATCGGTCCAGCCGTTTAAAAGGTATCAAATCTTTGCGAGATTTCGGGTTTTTTAAATTTTTAATTTTTGCAAACATAGCATAATATATTATATTATAAAATAAAAATTGACAATAATACTAATAATAACAATTACAATGGCAACAATAATAACAAATCTGCTTCCTTCCATTAAACGCGTTTCTTTGTTTATATGAATGTATGTACAATGCTAAGCAAAAGAACACAAATAAATTTTCACAATTTATGAGAAGATTTTAGTTATTACTAGCTTATTAAAGCACATAAAATTTTGCCATTCGTAAAGGCATCCGACACATCTTTGAGCTCCTTGACAAATTCGTAGGCATGTAATTGGGCGCAGATCCATCTCAGTAACACAGCACTTAAAGGCATTGTATCTACAAAAAAGTAAAGGAGATTTATTTTTGAAGCTGTGTAAGTCCCGTTCCAGACTTGCAATTTTTCTTGCAGCAACTTTTTATTATTGAGTGCAAAAGAACGAGAGGAATACAAAATATACTCTCCCACATATTCAAGAATTGCTGCAACAAAAATTGCAAGCCTGAACCGGAACTTATTATAAAAACTACAGCATACCTCCACTGCGACGTTTCCTGCGCAGAGGAGTATCAACCTGAGTAGCTTGCAAGGCATTTATATCCATAAAGCTTTGTTCCAAAACGCTGTTATCATCTGTATCGATTAAATATTTAACTTGCTAAACATTGACCGATGTACGATTCAAATTGGGATAACATGTGGCAGGATCACATTGTATGTAGTATATAAATATTTATTTTTTATATTTTATTTATATATTTAATCTTAACATAATAATTAAAAATTATATGCTAATGTTTAACGAGCAATGACGTCGCAGGCCTACAGCTCGACAGTATATAAATAATTACATATATACATATGTATATTTATGTATGCACATCACTTATGTAGTACATCAAATTCAATTATTAAAATAAATTGCACAACTTTAGTTTAAATTTTTTTAAACAAAACAATAAAATTGTTACACAAAATTTGTTTACTTTTTTATGTATGTATGTATGTATGTACAGGTCAGTTGTGTTTTATTTATTCACAAGAATAGGGTTGCCGGTTTTTTAAGTTGAAAAAACAATTTAATATGAAAAGTATTTATAAGGCAAAACGAAAAATAAAATCAAAATCTGTGGTTAAAGTCTACTGACGATTTGTTAAAGCAACAATGAAATGCATATAGACATCCCTTAACCACCAGCAAATAAATTTCACTTATAATATTACTACGTTTTTTATTCTTTAAAAACGCTTTTCCGTGAACTCGAAGATTTGCAAATGAATAAAACACCCCAGTAGAGTAATTAGGGTTAAGAATGATACAAGTTTTATTTACAAATACACTTAAACTAAATTAATCAAGAGCTTAAATACACAAATACAGCTTAAATTACTTAAATATTCACAACTAGTCACCACTGCGCCTTCCTCGCTGTTGTATACTCACGTCTCTTAACTGGCTGCGCTAGTATTGACGCAATTCCTCTTTGTCTACTTCTCGTCACACACGAGAGTGGCTCTTTCGACCCTCACCGTTGATACACCAATAACAACTCGCTGGCTTTACTTTTCCACTCTAGCACACGTCTATCAGGTCTTTACTCTGCAGTCGACACGATAGACTCCACAATAATCTCAATTCAACGACAGACTTTAAGTGTCACTATAGTCTCTTCAATTACCAACTCACATATTGTAACAGACTGAACTATCAACTCACTACTGTATCGCAATCACAGACTGTTCACACAAGTTACAACAACTCAACTTCTAAGTAATGACTGACTTGCCATTGGATACGTCACCCCTTTTTATAGTTTACTAAGCGCGAATTAAAGTTTTACACTTTCTTTTGAATTTAAAAAATATATTTTCTTAACTCGGATGAGTTATTCTTAGTTCTTATGCTAATAATAAACTGACTTACAATTTTGAAATGTTTCTTAAATACTAAAAACTACATGTCTTTGTTTCTTACATTTAAGTATTAGAATAAAACATATCTTTGTTTCTTTGTTTCTTATATTTAGGTATTAGAATAAACATATCATTGTTTTTTAGGTATGTTTTATTACCTTCTTTGTTTTTTAGGTAACTTCTTTGTTAGTTAAACAAGATTGAACATGGTTTATTTCTTATCTTACAATTTTGTAATGTTATTATATTTTAGAGAAAGTATTTTAGAAAATATTTACAATTACATATCCATAAAATTAAGAACAATGCAATGTTTGTATTTTATTATCTTTTAGAAAAAGTGTTTTTTGTATCATGACGATGCATAATCATTACTTATTATTGTGTGTGGGTGTTTGAATGAGTGTTCTACCTAAAGTCGTTAACTAATTATTGTGTGTGTGTGTTTGAATGAGAGTTCTACCTAAAGTCGTTAACTCTCACCTGGGTTAAACGAGAGCGTCCCGATCACTATTAATTATTTCAACTTGTTGGTTATAATAAATTCTAAAATGTTGTTCTGCTTGTTTTCTTTTATATATTAGTACATACTTGAATATTTTGAGTCCTATGTAAATTGTACTGAGTATTATAATTATGAAAATTAATGTATAAAAAATTGAACGTATAGGATGTTCTTCATATGGTATATTATTAAATGCGTTGTTACGGTCCGACATTAATATTTTCATGATCTCAAATCCTTATCATGCTTTTTATGAATTGCTTCTACAAGTCTGTCATTTATATTCCTATAAGTATTATTGTCTATCCTAACTTCGTCAGTATACGTTACTAATGTTATGCCCGTAGTTGTGATATTGTCAACTTGATGAGTGCCATCCAATAATATGGATCCTTCGTCAATTTTAAGTAAGTTCTGCTTATATTCCTGAATAACTATGCATTTACTATTCCTATTGTTGAGAAGTGGAAGTATGCATGTGTCCGTTTCGTTGTTTGTCCTGCAAATATTTTTTCCTAGAAAGTTCTTGCAATGGTCTACCCTGACATAGTCTTTGTTGCATTGAGCAATTTGATCGTCCGTTTGAATTTTTCCGTGCCTAAAGCTTATGGGAGTGACTTTAAAAAGTTTACAGTTATTTAATATGGGATATTTATAGATAGCTATAAATAAGTTTCCCGTTCCAGCTACGTGTATGTCCGCGTATTCCTGAAGTCAATTCGTGTTCTATTATTTCCTTTATTAATTAGTTAATTGTCCTAACAAGTAGTAGGACTTGATCATGTACTTGTTAAAAGTTGAGTTGGTTTTCTAACTTCTGGCCTTGTAATGCATCAATTAATTTTTCAAACCTCGAGTTTACTAGACGTTGTTCTTCATTATTTTCTATTAATTCATTTATTTTTACCTCTAATTCGATGAAATCGTCATGGTCTGGATTTCCTGTTATAAATTTCAATGCTGACCCAAGAAAGTTTAGGTATCTCGTGTATCGTTTATGTTCGTTTAGTTGTGTTGCTAATATTTCGATTTTCTTTATCCAGATTGTTTCCTGGGTAGTGGGCTTATATTCTTCCGTTACGATTTGTCTGTATGGCGTGAGAATTTTTGTCAGGTTAGTGACGTGAAAAAAATATGAATGTTCATCATATAAAAAAACGTCATCAGTCCTGGTTAGGACATATTTCTGGTTTTCCATATTCTCTATTTTTATCTCTGCCTTGGTTTTTGACATGACCACTGCGGGTAACATCAGGTAATGGATCATTCTTGTGGATTGTATAATTCTTTATGTTGTCTTTATGAACAATTACTCCCCTCGTAGTTAAGACAGTGTCCTCACGGTCTTCTTTTACAATGTATTTGATGTATCTTGCGTCGTTCCTTTTTCTTAATCCTTTTATTTTCACTAAAATTTGTTCATTTGCAGAGAAAGTTCGGTGTCTTGTGCCTTGATTTAGTCTTCGTAGTGTTTATTCCGATGCTTGTTTTAATTTTTCATATATGTCACTTTTTTCGTATTTTATCTTATTAAACAAAATGTCTTTGGGTTTGAAACCAGTTACTGTATGAATTGTATTGTTTATTTCCCGTACCGTTTTATAAATTTCATCTGCTATCGTTGTCTCGTTTTGTATTTTAAAAATCCTAGCTAGTTCCGATATTGTACTATGAGCTCTTTCAACTTGTCCGTTCGATGTTGATCTATATACTGGTGTTTTAATTTTTGTAATACCATATCTTGTAGACATCATTTCTACTGCTGCTGTATTGAGACATTTTTCATTATCTGTCATTAGTCGTGTGCAGTTCGGGTAATTGTTTGTAAGCAATTCTTCAATTTTATTACTCATTTTCTCTCGAATCAAGTTCTCTCAGAGTTATATACTTTGAAAATTTATCAATGGCAACTAAAAATGTTTTTCCTTCGTTGAAATAAATGTCCATATGTATATATTCGCCTGGCTTTGTTGGTATGTCTGAATCTTTCAATGGTTCTCTTGTCGGGTTTCTTTCGTATCTACCAAAAAGACATGGGCTGCATTTTTTATTGTATGCTTTACAATGCTGTTCAATTTTTGGTAGAGTGCTTCGAGTATTTATCTTATATTATTTTTATAACCTCGGTGGGCTCTTTCGTGAACTTTTTTTACTATTTCAATCTGTTTATCAGTATCTTGAATATCAATTAGTTTTCTTTGTGTATATACGAATCTTACGTCATTAAATGTGTTCCTTATAATTGTTCTAAATTTAAACATATTTTCCATTGTTGTATGAATGGCAGTAGTTTTTTGTGGTTGTAAAACCTTTTTTAATTCTTGTATCAATTCTTGTTCGTTTGTAAAATTTATTGTATGTCTAATCCTATTTGGAAAAATTGTACGTGTTCGTGTTTCTTTTAGTTTAGTATTTGGTACCAGTTCTATTTGTACTGCATAAGCGTTGAATGGACGTGTTACACTTTTTATAACTTCGCTATGTGAGCTTTCAGCAGAATGTACAGTGTCTATAGATAAGGCATTAATCTGTTGTCTTGATGCATCAGCTACTACATTTTGGTGTCCTGGTTTGTATACTAATTTTGCTCCAAAATCTTCGATTATTGATTTCCAACGTTTCAATTTCGGATTTGGGTTTTTTTCAGATATAGCGTGTGTTAAGGATTGGTGATCTGTATAAATGGTGAGGTCTGTTGTGCCATAAGTATAATTTCTCAGTTTTTGCAGTGCCCAAATTATCGCTAGTAACTCTTTTTCGTTGGTGCTGTAATTTTATTCAGTTTTGCTCAATGTTCTGCTGAGGAAAAAAATTGGTTTCTTCATTTGACTAAGTACGGCTCCAATAGCTATGTTAGATGCGTCAGTAGTCAGTTCAAATGGCTTATCGTAGTTAGGTTGAAAAAGTTCAACGTGTTCTTTTAAACATTTTTTTAGTTTGTTAAATGCTTCTATGGCAGCTTCATCTAAATGTATTTTTGTTGTAGCAGTTTTGTTCTTTCCAATTTGTCCATTATCTCCTCGTAAATGAACTGTAAGGGGCTTAGCTATGCAAGCATATCCTTGTATAAATTTTCTATAATAACCTGTCATACCCAAAAAACCTCTTAAGTCTTTAGAGTATTTGGGGTAAAGGATATTTATCTATTGTTTCAACCTTTTCTGGATTCGTAGCTATTTTATTATGCTTAATGATGTGACCCAAGTATTCGACTTCTGTTTGGAAAAACTTGGATTTTTCATTGGATACCCTGAGTGTTGCTGATTTAAAGCATTAAATATGATTTGAATGTGTTCCATATGTTCTTCTGGTGTTGAAGAGTATATGAGTACATCACCAATGTAAACATAAGCAAACTTCCCGATATATTCTCTTAGGATATCATCGACACATCTTTGGAATATTGAAGGGGCGTTCTTTAGTCCGAATGGCATACGCACAAATTCGTACTTGACACCATTTATGCAAAAGGCTGTCTTTTCTCTATCTTCCTTCTTAATTTTTATTTGGTGGAAGCCTGATTCCAAGTCTAGGGTTGTGAAATATTTGGCTTTACCCAAATTTTGTATAGTCATATTTACATCAGGCATCAGGCATTTAATTTTGAAAAATCTACGACCATTCGTCTTTTTGGTCGTCCTGTCTCATCTACTCCTTTTTTAGGAACAGTCCAGATGGGTGAATTATATGGGCTATTACTACGTTGAATTATTCCTTCATGTAGTAATCTTTCAATTTCTTTATTTACGAAGTCGTTATCCGCTATGGGATATGGGTATTGCTTCGTCTAAATGGGTTCATCTGTCTTAGTCCTAATAGTGGCTTCAATTGTTGTTGTAAAGGGTAAAGGTCCTATGCCATTGTTATCCCTCATTAGAAAATCTATTCTTTCTTTATATAATTCATTTCCTATAATATAATTAACTTTGCTAATTTCGTTTTTATTTATTGTGAACGTCATGTTTTGTATATTGACTATGGCATTTAGGGCAACTATTCCCTGCCATCCTAATATTAAGTCGCTTTCTTTTATATCATTTATCTCGAAAAAGTCTATGTCTTTGTCAAGAAATTTAATGGTTTGTTTTGAATTTATTATAGAAGTTCCGTGAATCGACATAACTTCAATAGGATTTACCTTTTTTCTTAAATTTAATTTTAATGACTTTTTTATATAGTTATGGGTTGCTCCAGTGTCTATTAATACATTATATGTTCTTTCTTCATCAGTCATTGTGATATGGGACAACCCATTCCTTAGTTTAAATTCTTAACAACTAATTTATTTACTGTACCTGTTTCTAAAATCAAACTATCGGTGTCATCTTGTGTGGTGATATTGTTGTTCCTCTGTTGATGAAAGTTTCCGCTGTGTTGTTGGTAAGAATTGTTGAAACGTGTGGGCTGTCGTTGAGTAGTGTTGCCTGAACTAGTGTCCATTGGTTCTGGTCGCGGTTGGTGATTGTTGATTTGCTGCTGTGGGTTAAATCCCTGAGGTTGTTGGTTGCTGAAGTATCTTCGAGGATTGTTAAAGTTGTATTCTTGGCGAGGTTAGTTTTTCCGATTTGGTTGGAACTGTTGTCTCTCGAATCGTGGCTCGCTTAATTGTATTTTTGATGTGTGTCCCGTCTCGTATGATAGTTTTAGGTTTTGATGCCTGCTATCATGTTCTATTGTGCGGGCAATAGAATATGCGTGTCCCAAATCCACCGGAGCGTTTGCGTATAATGTAGACTGTACAAATGTATTATTGACTCCAGATGTGAACACTCGAATAGAGTCTTGTTTTGCCTGTTCTGTCATGGCATTAACGGGTTCTATTCCATATCCGGACATTGTGATTTTTGATATTATTAAACTTAAGCATTTGTTTATTTCATCATGAAATTCATCCAGTTTTTTTCCTTATTATAACAATAACACTAACACTAACACTAACAATAACAATAATAACAATAACAATAACAATAATAACAATAACAATAATAACAATAACAATAATAACAATAACAATAATAACAATAACAATAATAACAATAACAATAACAATAATAACAATAACAATAATAACAATAACAATAACAATAATAACAATAACAATAATAACAATAACAAAGTTAAAGGATTTTAAACAGTTTTATTCAAAAAAATTTATTACGGCGCAACCACTGCGCCAGGAATAATTTGACACAAAAATTCTTTTTATAATTTCACAATTTTATTTATTAAAAATTAGTATTTATTAATAAAATTAATTATCTACTTCAAACGGACTGAATCGGACGATCGGGTAACCAAGACTGCCTGTTTCCATCCAACCTTGTTGGCTCGTTTAATCCATGGATCATGTTACACCAACACGCGCAAGCATACAGACGCTGATCATGCAAAATTGTTTTCCCATCATTTCAGCAAGAATGCAATTTCGTAATTGGATCGGAAGCGCGTGTTGAAGTAAATAATTAATGAGCTTAAACTGCTAAATTATTTTTGGTAGCAGTGTTACCAGCGTTGTTAACTCCTCCCTCCTTAAATGTCTGCGTCCCGCAGATCTGGGAGTCTATTACTGGTAGCTGGACACGTAGCTCTGGAAGATTTAATTTCTTTGTTTGTTGGTACCAAAGACATCCAATACAACAGGTCATGGAGACAATGATCATGACGTTAATTCCAATGGTACCATTGAATCTCACTCCTAACTGGTTCAATCGGTTTATGTTATTAAGGCTTACCTCATGGACATATTTGATGTCCAACAGCAGGTCGTCATGTGTTATATTCGCTAGTACTGGTGGTAGAGCTTGAAATTTTGTGATGGAACTGCTCGTGTAAGTATGATTCTTTATCACTACCGACTCATTGGAAAGTTGCAGAAGATACGTGCCATTCAGGAACTCGGTTTTGCCATTTGACTTAATCAGACCATTGTAATTTGTCACGTAGATAACGTCATCACTCAATAACTCGACAATTTCTTCTTGCGTACGCCTGTATTTACATTTTGCTGATCCGCCTTTAAGAATGCGGTTGAGGCAGTCATCTTCCTTCAATTTAGTTACGGATGATCTTTGGCAGACTGTTGAATTACTTATTAAGAGGCAGTTACCTTTGATACCATAGGTCTCAGCCTCGCTAACAAGCACCTTCTCGAACGGTAAATCTATTTGTTTTTCTTCGTTAACAGCAGCTCTAATGAGAAGCAAGTTATAATAGTTCCTTTCAAGCTTTGGTATTGATAAGATGTACAATAGTAATGAGCCATTTGTGTAAATTGATGGGGCTCCATATTCCACTGCTTCTATTGCGTTACCATAAGGCAATGTTTCCAGTTCGTCAATTACTCTATTTATCTCCGATTGATCTAGCAGATTCGTGTTGACAATACCACTCTTGGCCAGTTGCCAAGCTCGGACAATTTCATTTATTTCATCCCTCAAAATAATGATCTCATTGATGGTACTTTGTTCTATTAAGGTGTAGTCTTTACCACTCGTGATATTGTTTAGTCTGGTGATGATTTCATTGATTTTTTTCGCAACTTGGTTCGTCGTCTGCTGAAGCTCTTTGTTGATTTTATATTGCTCATTGTTATTTTCGATGATATTCTCTTGACTCTTTAATATATTATTCCAGTCTGTAGAATCAGGACTTCCAGCAACCCATTTCCAAGCCGATCCGATCGATTGATCTAGGCGTTCTTCTGTTTATATTTGTCAATTCGTTAAGGCGTTCTTATATCTGCAGCATGTGGTGTAAAATGAATTCTTTGTTTTTGCTTGCCGGAATATGTTTTTGAATGAGAGATGATATATTTGCAGCCACGTCCATGTACTGTTCCAAGTTGATGACGTGTATTAGTTTAAAGTTTCCATCGTCTACCCATCCATTGCCAATCTTTAGTGAAACCAGAGATGTCTTGTATTGATAGATTTGCAAACTATTTGCAAAAGCAGTCAGGTTGAATGCGATGAACAGAATAAACTTGAGATTCATGATTATAAAAAATGTAGTTTCTGAAAAATAATAAGTTAATTATATCGATAAAAATGAGGCGGCATTATGACAGTGAGATGTTTAGATGACAGTTTTTTTTTTTTTTTTTTTTTTGCTTATTTCTATCCAAAATTTTTCCATTTTCTATTAATATGTTATACTTCTTCATCAGCCAGTATATGTACACTTCCCCGGTTCACTCGGAACACTAAATGATGACCTTATACCCTGCCGCCATTGAGTCTGTAAGCCTTGACGCAACTCGCCATTGCATGGTATTAGTGCATCATCCGGAAACTGACCAGGCCTGAGCTGATGTTCTCTTATTTCTTTATATGGAAATAGTATTTGATGTGCTTTTGTATGCCAATATAAATGTTTTAATAAAAAAAAAATTTTACTATTGCATCGTACAAAAATATTTTTAAGAAATATAGTTTAAATGAGTGAGACGAATAAGGACCTATAATTGTTTAAAGAACAACATTTTTCCTTGGACTTTGGCCATTTAAATTTTTTATATGTTCCTTGTGAATTTTTCTTCCACTCCTTGTCAACACAGTTACTCTATTATCTTTCTCAACTATTTCCCTTCTAAAATGCGCTTTGTTTTTTCCTTTAATTGTTTTGATAGCTACATAGATTCTATCACCCTTTCTATATTTCTTAGGACTTTGTCTTTTTTTATTAATTTTTGCATTGCGGGCTGCCATGTTTCTTTTAAGCAAGTGCCTGAGATCAGTATTAACCTTCTCTTGTCGTGATAGTAGGTTTTCATAGTTTGCTCCGATATTTCTATTGAAAAATAAGTCACGGGGTCTTTTCTTTGTTGTTGAATGGATGGTATTATTGTACCTATCGAGACAGATTTCAATTAATTCCTTTACTGATAGATTCTGGTATTCAACTCTCAGACATCTATAGATTTCGATTATTGTTGAGTGCAGTCTTTCAACTTGCCCGTTCACCTCACTTCTCTGTACTGGCGTAAGATATAATTTGATACCTAATGATTTAATGAAAGTTTCTATTAAAGGGCTTAAGAAGCTGCTTTCGTTATCAGTAACAAGAATTTTCGGCACTGTAAAATAATGCAAGACTTTGATTAATTTTTTCCTCACTTGTACCAACGATCTATCTTTTATACTAAAGAACTTAGCAAATTTCGTAAACTTATCCATGCAGGTAATAAATTTTTGTCCTTGAATTTCCATAATGTCCATGTGAAGAATTTCACATGGATATTTAGGATCAGGTGTTTCCTGGTGATGTATTCTTGGAGGTTTTCTATCATATTTACACCTATTACAAACGTTCTAAAATTTGTTCAACATTTTCTCTGGCATTACGATGTGCCCTTCTATGTTCAGTTTCAATTATTTGAAATTGACGTTCTTTTGAAGTAATGTCTGTAACTAACTTCTGTGCAAGTCTCACTTTATATTTAGAAAAATGATCAACATGAATTTCCTGTATGGCACCAAGAAGACCTTCTGGTGCCTTTACTCCATTAAGGATATTCGGGCGAAGTTTTTCCCTTAGTAGAGTCACTAACTTTTCCTTAGACCATCTTTTTGAGGAAATAAAATGTCTAGTGTATCCGCGGTGTGGTTCTTCCATTGCAGTCATGTCCATTCCGATACCCAGTATAATCTGATTTCTAAAGACGTTTATAGGTACTTCCACATGCGGCATCAAGTCAGAAGCATCTTTTTCTGCACTGTGAACCGTTGCCGCCGAGGAAAGGTTATCGTCTTCTCGGCCTTCTGAAGCGGTTAAAGTTTCATCCGAACTCATAGCCATTCCTTCACTCGCTGTATCAGTAGAAGAATGGTACAAATGATTCGTAACGGTTTTTAATCTCGAAAGGGCATCAGCCACGTGGTTCGATTTACCTGGCTTGTAAATCAACTCGTGGTTGTATTCCTCTATACGCGCTTTCCATCTTTTTAATTTGGCGTTAAAGTTCTTATTTCCCAGTGCAAATGTCAGAGGTTGATGATCAGTATAGATCTTGATTTTTTTCGCACCATATAAGTAATTTCTGAGATTGTCAAGGGCCCACACAATAGCCAGCATCTCTTTTTCGTTTGCGGCGTAGTTCTCCTCAGTTTTGTTGAGGGATCGAGAAATATATGCTATGGGTTTGTCCTTGCCGATTTCACCTTTTGACAAAACGGCACCTAGAGCAATATTAGAAGCATCCGTCGTCAAGTTAAATGTTTTCTCAAAGTCTGGGAAAGACAGAAGCTCCGCTGTTGTTAACATGGATTTAAGTTCATTAAAGGACTTTAAACACTCGTCACTCAAGGTAATTGACACTTTCTTAGACTGGCTGGATTTTGTTTGGGCATGTTCTCCTCTTGTAAGGTTTGTAAGGGGTTTTGCCACTTTTGCATAGTCGCGAATAAATCTTCTGTAATAGGAGGTCATTCCCAGAAAACTTTTCAACTCCTTCAAGTTTGAAGGCGGTAACAGATTTTCGATGGATCTTACTTTAGCGGGATCCGGTCTGATTCCCTCTGAGCCAACGATATAGCCAAGAAATTCCACCTCAGTTTTCATAAAATGCGTTTTATCTAGATTTACCTTAAGATTAGCTTCGCGAAGCCTCTCAAAAATTGTGGCTATGTTCCTGAAATGATTTTCCATATTTTCGCCAATTACTATTATGTCGTCTATATAGACAAAACAAATCTTTCCTATGTACTCGCGGAGGACGTCATCTATCATTCTCTGAAATATTGCCGGGGCATTCTTTAGGCCAAAAGGTAACCTGAGGAATTCAAATTTACCGTTTGCCGTTGAGAAAGCAGTTTTTGGAATATCCCTTGGTTTCATGGATATCTGATGGAAGCCTGATGTGAGATCTATTGTTGTGAAATACTTTGCTTTACCCAAGCTAGCTAAAGTTGATGTAATGTCCGGAATTGGGTAAGTATCTGGAATCGTCACAGCATTTAAGCGTTTGAAGTCTACTACCATTCGATATTGTTTTTCACCATTGGGTTTTGGTTTTTTTGGCACTACCCAAATCGGCGAATTATATGGACTTTTGGAGGGTCTTACTACTCCCTCCGAAAGTAATTCTTTTATTTGATTCTCTACTTCTTCTCTCATACAGACTGGGTACGGATAGCTCTTCGTATATATTGGTTCTTCCGTACTTGTCCTGATTTCCGCCTGAACGGTAGTTGAGGCAAGTTCGCTACCATCGAGAGGTCCAAAAAGTGATTTATATTCACCAATAACACTCTCTATTCTTCTTTTAACTTCTGGTAGGTATTCTTCGCCTAATATATAGTTCGACTCAGTCGCTATTTTTTCCTTTAAGGGAATTTTAAAAGAATTTTTTAAAACCAAAATATTTTCTTTTCTGTCAACTATAGCGTCTAATTTTTTTAATGTGTCATCCCCAATAATTCCATCAAATGTTTTTAATGCTGACAAGACATAAAATTGAATGGGTTCATTTATCCCTAAAAATTTAAATAATGGTCCAATTACTTTTCTATCTATGATAACATCTCCAACTGTTCGAATATTAATTGGTTTATCTAAAACTACACTACCGTATGATAAGCGTGGACCGCAAAAGTTCTTGTTAGAGCCTGTGTCGATCAAAAAACATAAGGTATCACCGGTAACAGAAGAGTATTCTATATAGGGTATGCTGGATGGCCTTCCCCCATAAAATTTACGTCACCTACAGTTTCTTCCTGACGAGAGGTTTCTTCTAATCCATTCCCAGCTATATGACTATTATCAGGAAAGTCTTCTATGTGATAAAGTTTGGGTTGCTTGTTACCCGTATTTGGTTCGAATGCACTTCTTTTTTCCGTTGTCCTAGGATTGTTGATGTAATTTACCCGACGAGATTGTATTGTTCTATCGACTTCCATCGGTTCATGTTTTATGGCCGGATACCGTGGGGGTAACGCTGGCTTATTATAGTTCGAATATCCGTCTACCCGGAAGTTAGAATAATTATTATGTTGCCAATTTCTAGACCGAGAATTTTGATTCTGCCACCCCGACCGCGCAGGAAATGACTTGGATGGCCTCGGAGGTCCAGGACGATAAGTTATTTCCGAGGACATCGAATCGCGAGGATTAGTTTTGGTATAAATTATGTTATTTCGCATTGTTAGGTTTTGCAATTCCAAACAAGCGGAGTACGCTTCAGGGAGCGTTCCTGGTCGCTGTATAATAATCATGCGGGAAAGATCCGGTTTCAATCCACGTATGAATATGTCCAATGCTCTGTTCCTGTACGTCTCCACCAAGGCTTTGATCGTT
>OW387026.1:48416665-48424165 GCA_936439885.1 Nowickia ferox
GGAGCGCTAGTTGGAGCCCGCGTGTGTCAAGCCACGACTTCGTTCTAATCATGACTTGCCTTAATTTCCGTCTGGCTTCTTCGATGTCTCTAGCACTTATTACGGCCGCTATGTCGTCTGCGTAGCCAACCAGGAAAGTGTCCTGTGGCATTTCGATTTTGAGTATGTCATCGTAGCTGATGTTCCATAAATCCGGCCCGAGAATTGATCCCTGCGCAGCTCCTGATGTGACTGCGATTCTTCTTTTTCCCTCCTTCGTATCATATATGAGCTCCCTCTCCTTGAAATAACTTCTTATTATTTTCGAAAGATACTTTGGTATCCGGAAAGTTCTTTCTAAAGCCTGCAGAACGTCTGGCCATCTGAGACTGTTAAAGGCGTTCTTAATATCTAGAGTGGCCAGGATAATAATTGGTCTACTGAAGTGATTTATACGCTGGGCGGTGTCAAAAACATCCACGACATCCTTTATCGCTCCAATAGTGGATCTCTTAGGTCTGAATCCGTGTTGTCTTTCTGACAGTCCTCCTCCTATGTCTATAGCTTCCTTTAACCTAGGTTTCAGGAGTCTTTCCAGAAATTTTCCAGCAGTGTCGAGCATACATAGTGATCGGTAAGCTGACGGCGAGTCTGGATCGCCCTTCCCTTTGCTAATAAGCACTAGTTGTTGTAGCTTCCAAGTCTTCGGGAAAACCCCTTCCACGAGGCACTTGTTGTACATGTCAAGCATTAAGTGTGGCCTGTTCATCACTATGTGCTTGATCACCTCTGGTGGTACACCATCTGGGCCTGGTGTCTTCTTCGAATTTAACTTTTTGGCCGCTTCTCTCAATTCCTCAATCGTGAACAAGGGAGTATCTGTAGTCTCTTCCGTGTCCCTTAGATCCAAAGGGACTTCGTTTGTTGGGAAAAGGGTTTTTACTATATTTTCCATTTTTTCTTCGTCCATCAACGGTGTTGGGTTTCTTATTCCAAGCTTTTCTTTGACTATCTTGTAGCCCGTGCCCCATGGGTTTATATTTATATCCTCTCGCAGCTCTTCCCACATTCTTCTCTTGCTGGCGAGAATTTCCTTTTGAAGTTTCTCCTTTGCCTCTTTATACGCAATCCTTTCGGGTTCTGCTTCACCTCTCCGCCTAGCCCTGGTGTATAGCCGTCTGCTTCTAAAACATTCACTTCTGGCGATTGCGATATCCTCGGTCCACCAGTAGACTTCCTTTTTCTGCCGCGTATGGCTTTTTATTCTGGGCATTGAACGGTCGCAACCCTTCCTAATTATCCGCATGACGTTGTCTACGGTAGAAGAAGCATCAGTAGTTTCTGGGAAATGGTTTACCCTGCGGTCAATCTCTGCAATCAGCGCTGCTGTATCCAGTCTTTTGACATTCCATCTCTGAGTGCCTGTTTTACGTTGTCGAGAATTTGAGCTAATCTCGCTGCTGGTGGTCGTCGAGTACGATATATATTGGTGATCGCTGCCTGTGTATGTCTCAAGGACCTTCCAGTCCGTTATTCGGTGTGAGAATCTCTCCGATACTAAGGTGATGTCTGGTATGGTGCCCTCACAGCCAGGTCGTCTGAAAGTAGTCACATTTCCCACGTTTGCTACATCCATATTTAGCCTGGATATCATCTGAACTACTCCTCTGCCTCTGGAATCTGTTGTCTGCATACCCCACTCTAAAGCTCTGGCGTTAAAATCGCCTGCTAATATAATATGTCCCCTGATGTTTCTCGCGAAATCTTCTATATCGTCTATTTTTTGTTGGAACTCTTCCCTGTGGTCACTAGGTGTTAGGTAGCAGCTAATGACTGTTACATCTTCCAACAGTACCCACGTGTAACAGCTTCCCTTTCCATGCTTCTTTGGTGCTAGCTTGCTTTGATTCGGTATCCATATTGCTGATGTTTTTGAGTCGTCTTCGATCCAAAGTCCGGTCTGTTTTTTGCCGTACTGTTCACTGATTACGGCTATGTCTGCTTTCTCTTCAATGATTATTTGTGGCAGGAGTGCATCTGCCACTTTTCCTCTATGCATATTTGCTTGTAGGATTTTTATTTTGCCCGTCTGCTTGCTTTACAACCCTTTGACCCAGGTAAGTGGTCCACCGGTGTCGTTTTTTCCTCTATGCATAGACAACATTTCGGGGTGTTATTACACTGCTTTAAAATGTGGCCTTTTTCCCCACATCTAATACATAACCCAGCCCCTTTTCTGTCAGGTCCCTTGCACTCCCTCTGAGTGTGTCCGAGCCCGAAGCATTTAAAACAGCGCTTTATTTCTTCCCGGTACTTAACTCTGCAGTTCGTCCAACCGATTTTAATGCGTTCTGCTCTTAATAGCCTATTTGCTTCACGTGTTGGAAGCAGGACGAAAGCCTTTCTTTGGTTCCGGGCATTTGGGTTTGATAGGTTAACTGTGACATCCCCTTCTGGTGTGCCGGTGGCTTTCACTACAGCGTCGACAACTTCTTCTTTTGTCGAAAATCCATCTATGTCGTGGATTTTCGGCTTTAGATCCTTAACATCTGCTGCATCTCTCAATGTGTCCCTGATGGCGTCACAAAACCGTCCAGTCTTTCCACCTTTGGCAACTTCAAGGAGGATTGCTCCTGTTTTTGTCTTCCTGATTGATCGTACCGATATATCAGCTTCATCTGGCTTTACATTTTCTCTAAGGTTTTTTAAAACCTCAGCATAACTGTGCCCCTGAGTTGGTTTGATTATAACTGCTTCTGGCCTCTCTTTAGGTAATTTAAATCGCGTTTTCTTACTTTTCCGATTCCTCCGTTTCTCGGGTGTTTGCGGCTCTTGGTGTTCCTCGTTTCTATGTTTTCGTACTAATGTCTCCCTGTTTCTTGTTTCCTGGGTACTTTCCTTAAGCTTTTTGCCCGGCATTTCTGTTTCTGCTGGGCTGGATGCCATTCTTTTTTTCTTAACCGTTTCAGACTTTGTTGTCTTGCCAGCGTTGGTTGCAGTCTGTTTATTTCGGGCGGTTATTGGAGTGTTGTTTGTATCTGCCATCGTTTGCGCTGATACTTTTTGCTCCTCGATCTTCCTGCTCTTTTCTTTCTCTGCTTCCGCTCTCTTCCAGTTTCTGCGGTAGTCGCTAAGAACATCGAAAAGTTCTTCAAGTTCTGACACTCCATTCTGAACGTCCATATTTATGTTTCTTTGTCTGCCTATTGCATGCCTAATCTTTTTGAGAACGCTACGACATTGTTGAATCGTTTCTTCTTCCGAGCTTCTCATCTTCATTATAAATTCCTGACGTGGAGAATTGGTGACGGGATGACCGATTTCTGTCTCAGGAGTTGATGCGCTGGTCTCATCGTTTACAGGGTGGAGAGTTTGCGAAAAACTGTTTCCCCTTTGTAAAGAGTTCGATGTACACTTTGGATGTCTGTGAGAGCTGTGTGCGGGTGTGTCTCTTTTCTGCCCAATGGCTCTATCTCTACTTTCTTCCTGGGGCGTTTTAGGGTTTATCTCCTTTTCAGTTCCTCGCATAAGTGGAGAGTTACTAATAGGAGATCGCCTTGTCTTCGAACTACTCATAAAAATTATCTCATCATTTCTTCGCTCTGCTGTGTTTAATGGGGTTTGTGTTGTTTTAGGTGTCGTCATAATTGTGCGGATGGGTCCCATCTTGAAACCGTTGTCTATGTTCGTTATGCAGTCGCTCTTTGATGACCCCGAGGGTCCCTTTGCATGCAGTGAGGTCCTCGCGAGGGTTGACACAAGTCCTTATGGGAGCTTATGTTCAGAGCCAGGTCGAGCATTAGTCAGGATATCGTATCAACTGAGCCTGCATGGCCAACTCAATAGCTACGTAACATAGAGCGTTTTCCAAGTCCTTGCCAAGGTTTTAACAGGACGGAAGACAAGCGTGACATTAGCCTGAAAGCCGTTTCTACAAGATTTTACTCCGGTATAGTAAGGTAACAGAATGCCACACATGCCAGCCCAAATTCAAACTATTCAAATTCGTTGTTAAAATCGTGTTTCCATATCGTTGCCAGGTCATCATGTAATGCTTTTGTAGCAAAATCATACGTCTTTTACATTTTTAATGATATTAATCATCTTGGTTCAATTTATTCTAATCGTGAATCCATGTCGTTCCGCGTCTATTTGATCGCGTTGCTCACATTCGCTAGTATTACTACAGATGAGGTAATACCATTTCCCAGTGCCCACCTGCCACGAAGGGTCGGAGGTTGTGAGTCTTCTTGGTTGGTTACAAAAACAAGGATTGGATCTGGGCTTTGCCGAGTTAAAGCCGATCAAACCCGTTACCTTGTATGTCCAACCCTGGGCACCACAATAATAATAATAACAATAACAATAATAATAATAATAATAACAATAACAATAACAATAATAATAATAATAACAATAACAATAACAATAACAATAACAATAACAATAACAATAACAATAATAATAATAATAACAATAACAATAATAATAACAATAACTAATAATAATAACAATAACAATAACAATAATAATAATAACAATAACAATAATAATAATAACAATAACAATAATAAAATAACAATAACAATAATAACAATAACAATAATAATAATAACAATAACAATAACAATAATAATAATAACAATAACAATAATAATAATAATAATAAAAATAACAATAACAATAATAATAATAACAATAATAACAATAACAATAATAACAATAACAATAATAATAATAACAATAACAATAACAATAACAATAACAATAACAATAACAATAACAATAACAATAACAATAACAATAACAATAACAATAACAATAATAATAATAACAATAACAATAACAATAACAATAATAATAATAACAATAACAATAATAATAATAACAATAACAATAACAATAATAATAACAATAACAATAATAATAATAACAATAATAATAATAATAATAATAACAATAACAATAACAATAATAATAATAACAATAACAATAATAACAATAACAATAACAATAACAATAATAACAATAACAATAATAACAATAACAATAATAATAATAACAATAACAATAATAACAATAACAATAATAACAATAACAATAACAGTAATAACAATAACAATAATAACAATAACAATAATAACAATAACAATAATAACAATAATAACAATAACAATAACAATAATAACAATAACAATAACAATAATAACAATAACAATAATAACAATAATAACAATAACAATAATAACAATAACAATAACAATAACAATAACAATAACAATAACAATAACAATAACAATAACAATAACAATAATAACAATAACAATAATAACAGATACCAATAACAATAATAACAATAACAATAGCAATAATAACAATAACAATAATAACAATAACAATAACAATAATAACAATAACAATAATAAAAATAACAAAAATAACAATAACAATAACAATAATAACAATAACAATAATAACAATAACAACAATAACAATAATAATAATAACAATAACAATAACAATAACAATAACAATAACAATAATAATAATAATAATAACAATAATAATAATAAAAATAACAATAATAATAATAACAATAACAATAACAATAATAATAATACCAATAACAATAATAATAATAACAATAACAATAATAATAATAACAATAACAATAATAACAATAACAATAACAATAACAATAATAATAATAACAATAACAATAACAATAATAATAATAACAATAACAATAATAGTAATAACAATAACAATAACAATAATAATAATAACAATAACAATAACAATAATAAGAATAACAATAACAATAACAATAATAATAATAATAACAATAATAACAATAACAATAACAATAACAATAACAATAATAATAACAATAACAATAACAATAACAATAATAATAATAATAACAATAACAATAATAATAACAATAACAATAACTAATAATAATAACAATAACAATAATCATAATAACAATAACAATAATAATAATAACAATAACAATAACAATAATAATAATAACAATAACAATAACAATAATAAAATAACAATAACAATAATAATAATAACAATAACAATAATAACAATAACAATAATAATAATAACAATAACAATAATAATAATAACAATAACAATAACAATAACAATAATAATAATAATAATAATAACAATAACAATAATAATAAAAATAACAATAACAATAATAATAATAACAATAACAATAATAACAATAACAATAACAATAACAATAATAACAATAACAATAATAATAATAACAATAACAATAACAATAATAATAATAACAATAACAATAACAATAATAATAATAACAATAACAATAATAATAACAATAACAATAATAATAATAACAATAACAATAATAATAATAACAATAACAATAACAATAATAATAATAACAATAACAATAATAATAATAACAATAACAATAATAATAATAACAATAACAATAATAATAATAACAATATAACAATAATAACAATAACAATAACAATAATAATAATAACAATAACAATAACAATAACAATAATAATAATAACAATAACAATAAAATTATAATAATAACAATCACAATAACAATAACAATAACAATAACAATAATAATAATAACAGTAATAATAATAACAATAACAATAACAATAACAATAATAATAACAATAACAATTACAATAGTAATAATAACAATAACAATAACAATAATAATAATAACAATAACAATAACAATAATAATAATAACAATAACAATAATAATAATAACAATAACAATAATAATAATAACAATGGGGACTCGGCTACAAGATCGTTATGAGGAAGTTAAGCACAAACTCAGCTGCCTCACACCTGGAGAAGGAAGAAATCAAGAATATCGTGGATAAGTTGTTCCCCACACACTCTCTGTTGCGCGAGGACCCTGCACCTCTCAATGATGGCATGCCAACCCCTTTTACTGAGGAAGAGCTTAAAACCGCGGCAAGAAGTCTCAAAAAAGGCAAAGCCCCCGGTCCAGATGGAGTCCCAGCTGAAGTACTCACACTACTAGTTGAAAACCGTCCAGACGCAATGCTCGAACTGTACAATTCTTGCATAATCCAAGGCGTCTTCCCCAAGCAGTGGAAAATACAAAAGCTTACGCTGATTACCAAAGGCAGAGGTGACCCAACGCAACCGGCAGCATACCGCCCTCTCTGTATGCTAGATAGTGCTGGTAAGCTATTAGAAAAGCTTTTGAAGCGCAGGTTAGCTGAGTCCATCCGTATGGCTGGAGGATTATCAGAGAGGCAGCATGGCTTTCAACCTGGGAAATCAACGCTTGGTGCCATTGAGGATGTTGTGAGAAGTTTTGAGTATGCCCAGCGTAGACGTTACTATCCAAAACGCATAATTGTCTTGGCTACTATTGATGTACGAAATGCTTTCAATAGCCTTCGATGGGAGGATATTATGAAAGCACTACGGGAAAGATTCTGTATCCCCGGCTACCTGATGAGA
>OW387026.1:48429165-48431665 GCA_936439885.1 Nowickia ferox
AACACTCACTTTCTTATAAATTGGTTGTTTTTGTAAATGAAATAAAATTATTTGTAATAAAAAATATCAAATTTGTTTTTTTTAAATTTAAATAGGCATATTTTGTAAAAAATTTCATTTCTACACGTTTCCAAATTGTATGAAAAATAATGACAATTCGTTACAAACAATATGTTTTTCATACAAATTTCAAAAGGAAAAAATTATTGTACGAATATATGCAGAATCTATACTAAAGTCTCTATTTTTCATTTTATTTACAAAAACACTGAGTTATTTTTTTATATTTTATTTACTGCCAGTTCATAGAAGCCATGTAAAAATTCTTGCTTGGCTATTTATATTGAAAACACAAACAAAGCACTCAAAATTTGTTTTTGTTTTCAATGTAAATAGCCAAGCAAGAATTTTTACTTGACTTCTATGAACTGGCAGTTATTAGTTTAAAAATGACTTTTATTTTCTGAGGAATAAATAAAAATCAAAAAATAACTCTTATTTTGTGAGGAATAAATAAAAGTCACAAAATAACTGTTATTTTGTGAGAAATAAATAAAAATAAAAAAATAACTCTTATTTTGTGAGGAATAAATAAAAATCAAGAAATAACTCTTATTT
Source organism: Nowickia ferox (assembly GCA_936439885.1). NCBI lineage: Eukaryota > Metazoa > Arthropoda > Insecta > Diptera > Tachinidae > Nowickia > Nowickia ferox. The sequence goes on from OW387026.1 coordinate 48,429,784, forward strand.
TGTGAGGAATAAATAAAAGTCACAAAATAACTGTTATTTTGTGAGGAATAAATAAAAGTCACAAAATAACTGTTATTTTGTGAGGAATAAATAAAACTCAAGAAATAACGATTAAAAAGTAATTTTTAAAATAAAAATTATAACCGTTACGGTCCCTGCAAAAGACATATCAACAAAAACAATACTTATGCAGGAATAATCAACCCTAATAATATGCCAGCTCCTTCTCGTCCAAATCCAATTAAATATGAAGACATCTTAACAACTGAACAAGACAACGATTCCTCAACCTACCCCAACCCCAGCAAAGTAATGAAGATTAATCAAACAACACCCACACAAAAGTCCATAATTATAGCCAGAATAGATCAAACACCAACAGCTTCGAAATCCATAAGCACACAAGGAACCACAACAATTTTGCCCAGAAACACATCAAATAGACTAAAAGCTCAACTAAAATATAAATTTAAAACTAACTCTAATTCTAAGACTAATCGTAATACTGCTAATGATACACCTATTCTAAATACTAGTGACGATGATGAGACTGAGATGATGCAGGAGTAATTTTTATTCTTGTATCGTAACGACCGCCTTTCCGGGGGCCTTGGGACTCATCGGGGTGCCAACCAATTGGCGCCACGGTGGGTCCCGTGGCTCCTTGGTCTGGTGGGTACTCACATCAACATTTACTTTATATTAATCTAAATTTCTTTACTTCTAAATATATACCCACAATATTAACCTCCTCTTTTCCGACAATGACGATTAGTCTAATCCAATGGAACATGAAAGGATATGCAAATAATTACAACCAACTACAGTTGATACTAAAGAAATATAGTCCAAAAATAATATCACTACAAGAAACTCATTTCCACTCCATTTCCCATCTCCCAATACCATTAAATTACGAATGCATTTTCAAAAATAGTGCACCACACTCTTATGGCGGTGTTGCCCTATTAATACATAAATCTCTTCAATTCACACCCATAACACTTACTAGCGGGATCGATTCGGTCGGAGCTATTATCCAATCAAAAGAAAAATTTACAATAATTAATTCCTACATTCCCCCGTCTAAAACCTTTAATTTATCTGCACTAAGAAACCTTTATGATCAATTTAACAATAACGCTTTAATAACGGGCGACTTTAATAGCTGGCATTCTTTGTGGGGATCAACTACAAATAATGCGAGAGGAGATACTTTAGCAGATTATATAGTAAGATCCAATTTCGTTATTTTTAACGATGGCTCTCCAACACACTTCAGTACCAGACATACATTCACTAATATAGACATAACATTTGGCTCACCTAATCTCAAAATTCAATCTAGCTGGAATACCATAGATAATCTTTATGGTAGTGACCACTTCCCAATTCTTATAAACCTATTTAACCAACCCCAAGCCCCCGCTCCAAAGCAGGGCCCTAAGTTCATTACTGACAAAGCCGACTGGCAGAAATTTGGCGACCTCTCGTTAGTATCCGATAGAAATCGTCCAATTTCCAACAACATCAATAAAGAGGCCTCCAACTTACAAAAAATCATACTTGAAAGTGCTAATCATGCTATTCCGCAGACTAATATAAATATTAGAAAAAAAGTCCCTTGGTGGAATAATCACCTAAACGAGCTCAAGCGAAAAAAAAATCATTATTGGAGGATACTAAAAGTAAACATTAATACCAACAACATTATTAACTACAAAAGAGCAGCTGCCCGCTTCAAAAAGGAATTAAAAATTGCCAAATCAAAATCAATTTCTGCTTTTACCTCCGAAATTAACCCCCAATCCCCAACTAAAAAGATATGGCATAACATTAGAACTTTCTGCGGCCTAAATCCTTCCAACTCCATACATACCCT